>BDUI01000001.1:3733901-3750917 GCA_002335545.1 Apodemus speciosus | reverse complement strand
CTCTCTCTCTCTCTCTCTCTCTCTCTCTCTCTCTCTCTCTTTCAGAGTCATTTTCTAGAGTTTAAGAGCCTTGGAAAGTTTGTGCTGTTCTTGAAGTCATTTTGCAGAGTTCAGATGCTGGGATATACTTGCTAAAGGGAAATATTTATAGAGCAGTAAGAACATTGATTGTAGCTCCTGATATTTTAGGAATGGGAATGAAAGCAAGTACCAGAGCATAGAAGTGGGTGAGGTGAAGACTCCCTCTGTGAGGGTCTGAACAAGTGCCCATCAATACCGAGAGTTCTCCTAAAGAGCTGGACAGACACAAACTGATGGGCCCGGTACTGAGTCTAGGAGATTCTTGGAGACAGGGAAGGAGGTGGTGATGGTGGGCTGTTGTTGGTGGGTGCCTGGGGGGGATTGGGGGTGATGGATATATAACATTCCAAAGCTAGAGATCACCAAATGGCGCTATGCAAATGAAGGTTGAGTACAGGCATTATCTTAGTGGAAAAAAAATAATCAGCAGTCACTAAGGAGTGGACAGGACGGGGATGGCACCAGGCAGGCGTCCCTTCTGATGTCCATATGCTGGGAAGAACAGCCATTTCTCTGCTTCAGTTAAAGCACAAAAGTAAACATGAGAAAACTTCCGGGTTGTCAACAACACTGTCCCTTGGTGGAACACCGCGTTCCCACCCTCAGCATGAACATGATCCATGAGAAAGACGCCAGATTTCTGAAGCAAGTTGTGGGAAATCTACACCTTTTCCAGGCCCCACTGAGGGGGTAAGGTCAAGGCCCACAGTTGTTCCATGACTGCTTGGTCATAAGTTTATATTTATTCACATTTACACAGTACCATTCAGTTGTCATATCTTTGAAAGCAGAGGTACCCTTGAGCATTACAGATGCCTACTTCGTATATAACATGTTGTATAATAGGCAAAAGGACTTGAATGGACGCAAGATGCACCAAGATCAAGTTCTCAGCACCAGGGAGATTTATTTGACCAGAAAGGACAGAGGGAAGAGAACAAGAGACAAAGACAGGAGATACAAGACAAGGGAGGAAAAAGAGGGACAGGGAAGGGGAGGGGAGGGGAGGGGAAGGCTATTTGCCTTGGAGGGACAAGGGACTGCCTCTGGATAGAGAGAAGAGAGTAGTGGTTTATAAAGGGAGAAAGGAAAACCCTATGTGAGGACAAGTTGCTTTGTTCTGATTTGGCATGTTAATTAGGTGAGCTGAAAGGGGGCTTTTGGTTGCTGGGCTTCGATACTTTGAGAACTGGGCCTTGGTGGTCAGCCTCAGAGAGAAGAAGTGGCCTAATAAGGGAATAGACCCTGGTGGCTAGCTTTAGTAATGTAATCTAGCAGTTTAGCAAGGCAGAGGGAATGGGGGAAGGGCAAGGCCTGTCAGAACCATGTCTGCCATGCTCTGGCCTACTAGAGCCCTTATAATCTAGTAATGCTCTAACCTAGGCCTTAGGTTAGAGCATTTCAGAGAGAATCAGAAAGAATGGCTAGAGCCAGAGAGTGTGGTACTTCACACCAGCTAAACCCTCTCAGTGTGGGAAGGATAATAAGGTGGTCGTCCCTCCATTCCCGCGTCTTTACTTATTCCAGCTGGTAGGGCGTTCTCTGTCAGCAGGCAAGGTGCCCACAGCTTGTCAGATTGGTAACAAAAGCCTGTGGAAGAGACCTTTGTACTCCTCCCCACAGCAGTGCCCCCCTTCCTGTCTGTCCTGACACTGTTGGATTAGGAAAAAAGGATCAGCAGAGTTCATCTGGAGTTTCCAGTGCTGGTTGTGAAATCCCCAGAGCTTGAACAAAGTCCTCAAGGGAGGACTTTGACAGATCTAGGTGAATCTGAGGGAAAGAATCACAGATGTGTGGACTTTGTGGAACAAGAACACAAAAAAACCTACAAAACTCCCTGTGGGCTGAAAGATGACCATCTCCCAGCCATCGCCTTCAGAGAAACAAAACGTTTCAACAGCTCTGGCTTCTGGCCACTCCATGCGCGCGCGCACACACACACACACACACACACACACACACACACACACACAGACACACACCCCACTTCCCCCCATTCTCGTTGATTCTTCAGATTCAGTATGGACTCTTTGCTTCCTCCTCTGAAGGGTGAAATTTAACACCTTGGTTCCCTCCCTTCTTCCAGTGTTTGCCTTTTGTTTGTTTGCTAAACAAACCTTCCAAACGACACACTTGGGGTTACTGTAAATATTTTCCTAGCTAAGTCATGAAGTGAAAGCTGATATTTTCTTTGTCAACTAACATTTTCTTTTTCTCACTGGAGTTAAAAACTAATGCTGTGCTTTAATTTACACATCACCCTAGCTCTGCTCTCATGCTTCCTCTCCACAGTTCAGACACGGCAGGAAGCCCACTGGTGTCTCACTGTTTAACACATCCCATTAGAGGCCCATGGGCCTGTGGCTCCTTACTTTGAATCATCTTTGCTGAGTCCTGTGTTAACATTCTCTGTTCTGTTCCCACTCACTTTGGTGAGTTGTGTCTTCTAGTTCCTCCAACATAAAGTGCACTTGAGTTCTATAGGGTTGTTCTTTGTTTGTTTGTTTTCTTCTGATATGCCTCTCTCTATGCCTCTTTTAATGCCCATATATCTATCTGTCTGTCTGTCTGTCTGTCCACCCATCATCCATCCATCCATCCATCCATCCATCCATCCATCCAT
Organism: Apodemus speciosus; assembly: GCA_002335545.1. NCBI lineage: Eukaryota > Metazoa > Chordata > Mammalia > Rodentia > Muridae > Apodemus > Apodemus speciosus. Next base: position 3,748,213 of record BDUI01000001.1, on the reverse strand, counting down.
CCATCCATCCATCCAGAGAATGAGACACAGAGTACCATATATCCAAGGCAGGCCTCAAAGTTACTCTGTATTTAAGGATGACTTTGGCTTTCAGATATTTTTATCTCTATTTTCCAAGTCTTGGATTATAGGCCCATTCCACCACACCCCTCTTAGGAAATGCCGGGGATCAAACCCAGCACAAGCGCCCACCTACGTTCAGTACGGGACTTTAACTAATACACCATGTCTTCCTATACCTCTCAGAGCCCTCTGGGGCTAGCCTGTGAGCATTTGAAAACATTTTCAACACACCTGTGGGGCACCTGAGAGTCCAAGACACCAAAATGGGGGTCTTAGTACCTCACACATGCAAATAATGCACACAGCACACACACGAGTGTAAACAACAAACAAAAGTGGATTTTGTTTTAACTTTGGTTTTTGTTTTTAAATGGGAAAGATGCAGCCAAGTGGTAAACAGTACTACCCTGAATGCCCAGTAACTGCACAGTGGAAAGAGATTTGTTTGGAGCATTCAGAGGGAACTGAAACAGGATAGGAAAGGAGGGGGTGCGGGTGGGGGGGCAGGTAAGTGCTATAGGAGGACGGAGATCAGAACTGCCACTAAGATGCTCCCAAGGCAGGAGCGGCCTAGGACCTCTTAAGAACAATGGCTACTGTTGTGATCATAAAAAGAGAAATAAGAATAAGAAAATAAGAAAGAGAATATGTTCTGCGGTGGTGTGGGAAGGGGGTGCCTCAGCGGGCCCATAACGAGGCGTCCCTTCCCCCGGAGGGACCAGACACACACCAACATAGTATAGAACAGAGTTTATTCAGGGCATGGGACCGGAGTTAACGGGGTAGTGGAGGCAGAGAAAGGCAGAGAGAAGGAGAGAGCAGAGAACACGTGGAGAGAGGGGGGAGGGGAGGAGAGCCCAAGAAGGGGCAAGAGAGAGGGTAGGAGAGTGTGAGAATAAGAGAGGCAGGTGAGGTAAGAGAGATGGGGGGGTGGGGGCGAGCAACCTCTTTTATAGTTGCCAGGTAACTGTGGGGCGGGGCATACCTGGCTGTTGCCAGGTAATAGTGGGGTGGAGCTTAGACAGAATCCCTAACAGCTACCATTTTTCAGTTTCAGATTTCTGGGCTTTGTTCTTTCCTCTCCGTATTACTCCAGAACCTACATGGAGAGTCTGCCCTATCTGGCGATTTTACAGAGGAGGATCTGGGGACCCATTTTGCACAGTGTGTCAGTTTTCAAGCTGTTGCACTAGGCTCCTCCCAGGGATCTAGCAACAGCTTACGTCATCATGCGGACTGCCCATGGCTCCAGCTCTCTCTCCCTCTCCTCCCCCTCCTCCTCCCGGTTTCCACATGTTTCCACGTGTTCTCAGCCGGTCTCTCTTTCCTCACTCTCCCCCTTTCTGTCCTCTGTGCTGCAACCTCTCTTTCTGCTCTCATGGCTCTGCTTCCGTCTGTCTTTCTGTCTTCATGTCCACTCCTTTGCCTCTACTCCATTTCCAGGTCCTCACTCCTCTCTCTTCCCCCAGTAAACACTCTTTATACCATCTCTCTCTTCCCTTCCACTCTGCTGTGGTGTGGGATGCAAGGCTTCCCCAACCACATGGCTGATATTTTGCTTTTCGCTGGGTGTGTGCCTAAGGTCAGACACACCTCTCTTTTTCTTCCTTTCCAATTCTTTAAGAAAAAGGTGTCTATCTTCCACATTCCCACCCGTCTGGCTGCAAAGGAAGCTGGGAACTGTAGTCTTTTAGCAGGAAAATAGCAAGGATAAAGGGGGGTATGGCAGGAATCTTGGGCACTAGTGTCCATTCTTGCCACAGGCTGCTCTGTACTGTACTGGGAAAGCTCTGCTATCTTCTCTGGGAACATAAGTGGAGCCTGGGCCTGATCTGAGAAATGTTCCTAGGAGAGGCCTAGGGCATTGAAAGGAAGTCAGAGAGGCAGGAGACGGAAGGGGAGGAAGAACATCTTGCAGGACTCAGACAAGAGGGGCAGTTTGGCCGCTGGGAAAGGGTGGATCATGTGAGAAACCCATGATTCCCTGAGATGCTTGGAGAAATAACTTAATAAAAGACCAAGTCTTTGACCATAAAGGTGGGGCATCCTGGACTAATGCTGTTTTACAGGCTGATGTGGGACCTGATTGGGAGTCAGAAGTTTTCAAAGGTAGACCATATGATCTGCAGAAGTTATCCAGTGGCTAAATCTCTTTCATTTCTGATATCCAGGAGTGGAAAGATAGGGCATGTCTAGGCTCACTGTTCCTCTCAGGTTGCTCCACACACCAGCAAAGCCCCTGACCACCACGAGACTGGCTCGGTTTAATCTTAGGCCTGCGTCTGAAGGTACCTGGATCATCACATTAAAAGGGAAGTTCAAAAGCCAAGGGCATCGGGTTGCACTTGTGATCCAGAGCTGGGGGGCTGGGAACAGGACAGTTTCTGAAGCTCTCTGGGAAGCAGCCTAGCTTGCTGGTAGTCAGTTAGAATGATTCAGACCAAAAAAGAAAAAGAAAAACAACAGGCAGTTCAGGCCGTTGAGGATGTGGGGTGAGGGGAACACTCATCCATTGCTGATGGAACTGTGAACTTGCACAGCCACGACAGACATCAGTGTAGTGTGGTGATTCCTCAGGAAGCTGAGATTAGATCAAGATCAAACTGTATCATCACCCTTGGGAATATATCCAAAGGACTCGCCATCCTACTACAGAGACACTTGCTCAGCCAGGTTTATAGCTGTTCTGTTCATAATAGCCAGAACTTGCAAATAGCCTAGATGTCCATGAACGGATGATTATTAATCAGGAACGTGCAGCACATTTACACAATGGAATATTATTCAGCTGTTAAAAGTTGAATTATGAAATTTACAGGTAAATAGACGGAGCTAGGGAGAAAATCATCCTGAGTGAGGCAAGCCAGACCCCAAAAAGCCAAATGTGGTATGCATTCTCTTAAATGTGGATGTTAGCTTTTAGTCTTTGAAGGCACGGTACTATCTGAATACTAGAGAGGTTAGAATAAGAAACGAGGTGGGAGGGAAGGATCACGTGGGGAAGAGGAAATAGAATCTACAGCTGGAGAAAAATGGGGGTCAGTGGAGACTGGGATGGGAGTGTTAAATGGAGATGAGGGAGAAGGGGGTGTAAGGGAGGACGTTTGGGAGGGACAGTCAACACTAGAAGCCATTTCTAAGAGCTCATATGGAAACCTACGACAGTAGAAGGTTCTTTAAATATATACATATATGAGAGAAATCTGAATCTGTAGCAGGGCAAAGGTTTCTCCATCTTGCCTCAGCTGGCGCCATCTTTGGTTTAAACCGAAGCCGACTCCCTCTCCTTTCTCATTCCACCATGAAAAGTCCCACGGGAAAGCACCCAATCCTGTTCTAGAAGCCCCAGCTATCTGCATGTTCTTGGATCTTGTCAAACTGCCTGCTTGCTCCCCCTGCCAAGGCCAACCAGGATGTCATTTTGCTGTGTTCTTTGCCTTTAAAATCTCCCTGTAATATGCATTTGGCGCTGCTCACGCTTGGAGAAGTGTTTCTCTCCAGGCAGTCACCGGCTGGCTTAGTACAGACTTTCAATGTGAACTTTGGTCATGCTGAGTGGCTTTGGGGAATCTCTACCCCAAAGAAATGGAGTTGCCAAGTAATGGGAGAGGCAAAACCCCACTAGACATCTCTTGCCACCAAATGAAACCTCCAATGTTAGGAATTGGGTTACATCTAATTAAGTTGTTGGCCAAAGGGTCCCAATGGAAACCTGCAAAAAACTCAAGTGATTGCCAAGGCTCTGGTTGTTTCCCACAAACTCATGGTAAGGCTCTATTGCTAAAGAAGATATCTAAATATCTCATTGAATACAGAGAGGCTGGTGCCTAACTAGATCCTTCACCCAACCTGCCTGCAGGATAAACTGGAAGGAGGCACAGATGTTGAAGGAGAAACCAACCGCTAGCTACAACTCACCCAGCACAGGACGCTCAAGAAGAAGGAGGACTTAAGTGAGGGTGCTTCGTTTCCTCTAAGAAAGGGAACAATATACTCACAGGAGCAATGAGGGAGAGGATGTGTGGAGCAGAGACTGAAGTAAAGGCCACCCAGAGACTGCCCTACCTGGGGATTCATCCTATAAACAGTCACCAAACCCCAACACTTTTATGGATGACAAGAAGTGCATACGAAAAGGAGCATGCCATGGCTGTCTCCAGAGGGGCCCTGCCAGAGCCTTACACATACAGAGGCAGATGCTAACAACCAACCATTGGACTGGGCATGGGGTCCCCAATGGAGGAGCTGGAGGATGGTTCAGAGGAGCTGAAGGGGTTTACAGTCCCATGGGAAGAACAATGATTTCGGCCACCCAGATGCCCCAAGACTCCCAGGGACTGAATCATCAACCAAGGGGCACACATGGTTCCAGGCAAAAATGTGGCAGAGGAAGGCCTTGTTGGGCATCAGTGGCAGGAATGGTCCTTGGTCAGGTAAAGGCTCAACAGAGGCCAGAACAAAAGGAAACCGAGGGGGGAGGGGGGAGTGTGTTGGGTGGAGGGGCATATACGTGGAGGCAGGGGGAAGGAGGAGGGGGGAGCGTTAGGGGTCTTAGGGGAGGGGGGATATCGGTTGGGAAAGGTTTTATCACTGGCAATGTAAATGAAGACGATATTCAATTAAAAAAGAGAGAGAGAGAAACCAACCACTAAATGATTGGATTCAAGACCCACTCCACAGAGTGGATCCTATGCTGACACCGCTCTAGTGGCCAAGAATCTGAGACTAGATAGGCCACGGACCTAGGAGAAAAACCAGATACTATTGTTCTGCCAAGGGAACACAGCAATAAAGAGACTCTTAACGACATTCAGCTGCACTCATAGATCAACGTCTCACTCAGTCATCATCAGAGAAGCTTCCTTCCGTAGTGGATGGCGACAAATACCCCTGGACCGTGTGCAAAGCCTTGGGACCCTCAGTCCTAAATGGCAGGTCTCTCTCCATTAAACTCCTCCCCTCAGGGCTCAGGGAAGAAGAGGCGGGAAGACAAGAACCAGAGGGGCTGGAGGACCCCAAGGAAGCAAGGCCGTCTAGACGCAGCAGGTGTGACACACATATGAACTCACAGAGACTGTGGCAGGGCCTGCAGAGCTCTAAGCCAGGTCTCAGCACCGAGAGGAAGAAGACGACTCACATCCCCAAGCAAGACGAGACCTCCGCGATCTCCTATCACCAGAGGAACTCAGTGGTGCTTTATAGATTTTTTTTTCTCATGTTGCCATGATTAGTCATTTAAAAAAAAAAAACAAACAAACCTTACTGGTCTTTGCTTGTGTATTATGGTTTCTGAATTTGTATTTGATGGTGCCTCTGTGTGTGTCTGGGTGTGCACTTTTTCATGTTCTTTGTTTGTTTCTTTTTTTGTTTGTTAATTTTGTTTTATTCTGGTCTGTTGTTTTTAATTGCCTCTTTGTTTTCTTAAGAGAGAAAAAAACAAGGTGTTGAGTTTGAAGGGCGGGGTTGGGCGGGGTCGGGCGGGGTCGGGCGGGGTGGGGGCGAGGATCTGGGAGATGTGGGAGGGGAACCGTAATCAGAGTATATTGCTTGAAGATAACTTCATTTTCAATAAATAAAATATACTAAAAGAGGACAGCATATGAGGGACAACACTCAGAGTCGCCTCCCAGTCTTCACGTGCATGTGGACACACATGATGTATACGTGTATACGGCAACCCCCCCCCCCCCACACACACACTTGAACACAGGGTAGACTCACAAAGTGCTGTTTGTTGACTCTTTAACTCAATAGATTTTTTTTTTTAAATAGCTGGGTCTTTTTTTTTTTTTTGCATTAGTTTTAGATCGACACCATTCCTTACCCAATGAACTTTGCGCCCTTTACATAGTTTTAAGAAAAGAAGACTAAGTAGGTATACATTTCACAACTAGCACGTGACTGACTGTAAGCTAACATCCCGCTACAAGCCAGCGTCCCTCAGCCTCGCGCGAGCCTTCTGGGCGGTAATGAGGAAGTGAAATTGCAAATGAATTGCAAATGAAGAAATCTCACCCAGGGGTGATTTCTTCTTGGGCTACCAATTAGGCTGAACAGACCGCGGTGCCAGGGGAAGGCCAGAACTTGTCATGGAAGGTGAAAGCTGGGGGAGGGTAAAACGAGTCATTTCCTGTCCCCGGAGAAGAGGATTGTGCTGCGGGGTAAAGCGCAGAGGGGAGCGAGCTTTCGGGAGCGGGCGCAGGCTCGCAGCGTACGTGCCTGGCGTGCTAAAAGAGCCTCCAGAGTCAGCAGCTGTTAAGGCACAAATTGCCAGTGACACCGTGGAACTGAGTGATGGTCTTGCTGGAAGGAAAGCGGTATTTATAAAAATCCTATCCATATTTATGAACCTTTTCACTCAATCCTGGGGTCTTCACTGTTCTGTCTGGCGAGGGTGCCTGAGTGGTAAGGAGCAAAATGTTTATTCTAAAAGAAAATAATAATAAAAAAAAGGACCTCTTTTTTATTTTCGAGGATTTCATGCATTTATACAAGGAAATACCATAGCCATCACCATTTCCTTCCCCTCCCCCAAATTCTTCCCTACATGCCCGCCTCCCAACTTCATGTCCTCTTTTTCCTTTTTAAAACACCTCAAGTCCAATTAGCGTTGCTTACCTACACACGGGAGTAGGGCCGTCCTCTGAAGCACACTAGTGGCCACACAACAAAAATAAAAGTAAAAGGGTCTGCTCTTTCCCCACAGCTATCAACTGCTAATAGCTCTTTAATAACGGGTGGATCTTGGAGATCGTCTTCCCCATGCACGCTGGAATTTTGGCTGGCTTGATCTTTTAAGGTCAGCACAGCTGGGCAGGGGTTTGTATCCACAGCTCTCCTGGTTGTCCAGCCCTTACTGTCTTTCCTCTTCGTGGATGTTCCTAGAGCCCTGGTGGTGGTGGCGGGACGCGCCATTGAGAGAGATGTCCCACTGAGAGCTGAGAACCCAGTCACTTACTCTCAGCACCCGGGCCGGTCCGCATCTCACACTCACCGCTGCCCATAGCGAGAAGAGGCTTCTCTGACCGCGGTTGAGAGCAGCCCGGGGGATACAGACATAGATATTTAGAAGGCTACGCGACAGCAAGGCAGTTTAGGAAAGTGACAGCCGCAGCCTGTACTCTGGGCCTATGATGTCCCAAGCCATGGGCTTTTGCCCAGGTTTAGAGCACTAGGGCTTCGAATTCCCACTCCGCTGCTCCCAGCCTGCCCGGCACCTCTGGCAACCACTGCCAGGGATTCTGACTCGACTCTCGCCCTTTGGTTTCTCAGAATGTTCGCTTTTGCTCTCTACACTCCTGAGAGCTACATCCTGTGTCTCAGTTTGAGTTTCCAAGACCATTGCGCCTTCTTTGAATTCCCAGTCGATCTTTTGAAAGGAAAATTCCCTAATACATTTAATTCCACCAGGTTATTTCAAGAGTTGGTGAACATAAGCACAATATAAGTAACTTTTTTCCTTAATTAAAATATAATCACTCGGGCGGGAAAGATGACTCGGTGGTTAAGAATGTATTTGTTCTTGCAGAGGAGTTTGGTTTCCAGCAACCTTGTCAGATGGCTCAAGTTTCAGGGCTCCAACGCCCTTGTCTAAGCAACACTGGCACCCCTCCGTGTGTGTCACACACACGCACATGCACACACACACATGTACAMACATACTTAAAACTAGAAATGAATCTTTAAAAAATGATTACATCATCGCTTCTCCGCCTTTTGGTTAAGATCAAGTGTAAAAAATGATTACATTCTTCCCACGTCATTTTTTTCTTCAGTGCTGGGGATTCAGGTCTTTGCACATCTCAGGCAAGCATCCGGCCAGTGAGGGACTTGCTCAGCTCCACGCGTTTCTTTGTTAACGTACTAGCTATGGTATTTTCAACTACAAATAAGAGGAAATCCAACTTAAAGTGGTTTAAGTAATGTTACCTTCCAAGAGTCCAGACCCAGAGTTTCTCTAAGCATGGTGAAGTATTCAGCAACAATGTTTATGATCCAGGTTTTATCACCTTTCAGCTCTGCCATTCTCAATGTATTTAATTTATCCAGCATCTTCAAGTCTTGTGATTGCAAGATGGCTGCCAACCATGATACCCAATTGTATGTAAAGCCAGCAAAAAAACGAGTAGTTCGTTTTCAGAGAAGTTCCTTTGATTAAGGAATTTTTTTTTTAAAAATGTTTTAAGTTTTCTTTAGAGCCATTACCCAGAATTAGGTCACATGTCTTAACTGTAAAAGAACTTTGGAAATGAATGTGTTTTTTTTTTTAATTTTTCATAGATGTTTCAGCCAGCAGGAAAACAGTATTTGGGAATATTGCAGCCCACGGAGGAAGTCGTGTGTTAACTCCTTTCTGTCTTTTCATCTTGAACTTGGATTCATAGAACTGTTTGCTTCTTAATGCTGCACTTGAATGGCGTGCGTGCAGATTTCCAAACAAAGGTAGTTGTCCTTTCTGGCTGCCCCTGGCTCTTTTCTGTTCTCCAGCCCAGGAAGAAGCTCCACTGTTCACACAGACGCCAGAGATTCTGCTCTTGTGTTTGGTTTGGTTTTTGACCGTCTGCTCCTCCGTCTCCTGAACAGCCCTCACAGCGCTGCCTCATCTAACCTCCCGTCTTGCCTTGCCCACTGCAGAACTGCAGAACTGCAGAGCAGAACCGGTGACAGTCAGTGGACTCAGTGAAGGAGAACTAATTTGGTTTGGGGCGGCGGAGGTGCAGAGGAAGACTATATAAGGCTGAATGTTTCGACCTTGCGGGGTCCTGCAAGGAGCCTGCCCTCTGTCCTGGGCACTTCTGGTAGGAAACAGGTTCTGTCTTGGAGGTCACCGTCAAGTCACTAAAACGCTGAAGGCCAACTTTGATTCTCAAGTGCATTGGCTATGGAGAATTTCCAGTGGACTTGATGGATCAGAGTAATGCGAAAGACAGGACCTCCAGCCCTCGACTTTTATGGCGCCCATAAAATACCTTTTACAGTTTCTGCTCAATTTTATGCTGTTAGGCTAAACATTTGACATCATATGGCACTTTAAGCACATTGATGTATGGGTAGTCAGCAATTGCATCTGTAATAAAAAGTCCGAAGTACGGGTTTAAAAAGTAATCTACTGTATTTATTATTGACATAAACAGTTACCTGTAGTTCATTTGAACACCATCTTAGGTTTAACTCATGTATTAAAGATATTATGCTTCTCACTCAGCAAGGTCACAGCCAAGGTGAAAACCGTATGTGGTTGGAAATGAAAAAAAATCAAATGTATAATGATAACTATGTAAAAAGTGATATATATATTACACATATATATACAATTCCATCTCTGTAAAGCCTCGATTAATAATAATATTCTGTTTATTCCTTTTACCTCCACCCTTGACCCCCAGATCTTCAAGCCCAGCAAGCCACTAATCTATTTTCCATGTCTAGAATTTTGTTCTTTCCAGAGTGATATATAAATGGAATCATATAGGTTGCAGCCTTTGAGCCTGGCCTCCTTATTATTTTAAACTCAGTATAAGTCCCCGGAGGTCTGCTTAGTTGTGCGTGGCTTGTCTCATAACCCATTTCAGTATCGTGGTCACAGCCGGGGCTGAATAATTGAACTAACTTAAAATTACTTCAACACAACCCAGAGCACCTGAAGTCAAGGTGGTTTCATAGCAAGAGAATGCTACTTACGACCCGAGTCCACTCTCTTGAGTAAGGAGGGTTTACTTTTAAGGAACATTACAGTAAGTTTTCACAAGTTTATAGCTAATCTAGGTGATCTAGTGGCCAGGATGATTAAAGAACACCTATTTTCCTAACACTGATTTAAGAGATACTTTAGTCAAACATTGAACAAAAGTTTGGAAAAAGATTGTTCTCATTTTGCATTTGATAAAATCTTTACATTTCACATTATAAGCACTTTCTGACGTCATCCGTTTCTACACGGTAAGTCCAAAATTGACGGAGAAAACGAACCTGTGTGGCGAATGCGTTTAAGTGGTCTTTTGTTGCATAAGAACGGTTTTCTTGCTACAGTTCTTGATATATTGCATGTGAGATTAATGTTTTTCTAGTCACTAAAATGAAAGTTGACAAAGAGAATTTCTTTCAAAAAACCTCGGGGGAGGAAGGTCTGGAGTTTGGCAGATGTTTCTGGGGAGGGCTGGCAGGTAGTGTCACAGGTCCCTAAGGCCATCCCAGAGTGTCTCCAGGGGGCCCCAAGGGGCCCAGCATAAATTTTTCTTAGGATTGTGGTCATGGGTTATAGAGATAGGAGCACGGGCTGGCTTCTGGAAGGAAGCAGGCAGAATCCCCACACGTTCTTTTTGGTGAAGGGCGCAGGACACCCCCAACTCCCATAACAGCAATTTGCAACATGTGTGCAAAATGCTTCCAACCAATCTCCCCCCCCCCGCCCCTCGGCCCTGTTCCCTGCCCCCCTTCACTGGAGGCTGTCACATAGCACCCCCTGTCTTACGTATGCCTGATCCCACACTAACAGAAGGAAAATGGGTGTTCAGTATAAACTCATACTTCACAGAGAGTGTAGCCACAGGAGGCCAGGCTCACCTCAGCAGTGGCACCTCTCCAGAAGTCTGCATCCACAGATGCCATCCAAGGACCCACACTCGGTACAGCACCCCAGGCCTGTGGTGTAAAGCTTCCTCACACAGCCGTCCAGCCCAGCCGTCACTTTACTCTTCTCTCTGCCTTAGTTAGATTCAGGAGGGTCTCATCAGGGAAAAGTGAACAAAAAGAGCACCTAGGCAAGTGTGTGTGTGTGTGTGTGTGTGTGTGTGTGTGTGTGTGTGTAAACACAATCCCAACACCAAAACCCCCACTGCACTTACTGACTAGGTCTGTGTTGTGGCTATGAGACATTGATCATGACAAGACATTTAATTCTTTTAATAATTTATTTTATGTGCATCGGTGTTTGCTTGCGTGTATGTCTTTGTGAGGGGTCAGATCTTGCAGTTACAGACAGCTGTAAGCTACCATGCGGGTCCCTGGAATTGGACCCGGGTCCTCTAGAAGAACAGTCAGTGCTCTTAACGACTGAGGCATCTCTCCGGCCCCAATAAGACATATAAAAATATTGTTTATTTAGCTTACAATTTCACTTTCAAAATTGTCTTATCTATGTGTGCTTCATCGTTACAATAGAGATTAGTTATAGGTACCAGAATAGATTTTGAAACTACATAAGTACATGTTTTACGGATGTGTAATCAAACATCTCACAAAGATTTCCATTCTCAAATACAGAATATATTCATTCTCGGACACCAGTATTAGCCTAATAGCAAAGCCACACAAAGATTTGGCAAAAAAGAAGACAGTGGACCGGTATCCCTCATGAACACAGAGGGGAAAGCTAACAGGTCGCTGGCAAGCCAAGCCCAGAAATGCAGAGAAATAATTACACACTGTGTACAAGTAGGACTTGTCCCAGCCGTGTGGGATTAGCTCAGTCCATGAATTTAAGTAGCACACTATACTGTAATAATAGAATACTGGGAAAATCACATGATCACTTCTACCGACAACAAAACATCCTTTCAAAATAAAAATATTACCAAATAACTAGGAAAAGAAAAAGGTCCTTAATACAATAAAGGGCATGTATTACAAGACCCCCATGGCTAACATCATACGGGATGTTAATATAAGACAGTGCTGCTCCTTTATGCAGTACTGAACTGGAGGTCCCAGCCAGAGAAGTCAGGCATGAATAAAAGAATAAAGGTATTCAGATTAAAAGAGAAAGCAGAGCTAAAGAGATGGCTCAGTGGCAAAGAGCACTTCTGTTCTTGCACAGGACAGGGCTCAGTTCCCAGTACTCACGTGGAGACTCACGCCCATCTAACTCGTTACAGGGATCTGCTGCCTGTGAGGGCACTGTCTGCACACCATATGGTGCATATATGTATGTATGTGTGTGTGCATGTGTGTGTGTATATATATATATATGCACATGTATATGTGTAATCATACATATACATATATATACATATTAGGCAAAATACTCATATATAACATAAAACAAATAAATCTCAAAATCAAAGTAGAATAGGAGAAAGCAATAATTATTTTCACATTGTATGATGTTGTGTATAGAAAATTCTAAAAAATTCACTAAAAATTATTAGGACACACAAATGAGTTCTGTAACTTTGAAGGATGTAATATTAACTTTTTGTAAAAAAAAAAAAGTATATTTTCACATACTAGTAAGGAACAACCAAAAAATTAAATTTAAAATTAAGTTGGTTCATAAATCGAATGGAAGACTAGAATATTTGGAAATAAAATTAAATAGCTGTCTAACAATTATATAATTAATAGCAAAAACATTTTTTAAAAATTAATAAAATGCAAATAAATGAAAATGTATTCTATGCACATAGATCAGAAGACTGAATGTTGTTAAGATGGCATTACTCCCCAAATGACAGACAAGTCAGTCATTATCCAAAATTCCAGAAAACAGAAATTGACAATTTGATCATAAAATTCACATGGCAATGCAAGGGACCTGTAATAGCTGGGTACTCTTGGGTAAATAAAAACAAACATCAAAAGTAAAATGCTTTGAGGGATCACATTAATTTACTCAAAAATTTATTATAAAACATTGTAAGATTGTTAAAATAGTAGAAAGACCTATTAATGAGATATGATTGACAGAGAAGAAATAAGCTGTGTTATTTATAGTTTACTGATTCTTGACAAGGGCGCTTCGACAACACCAACGGGAGAAAGCAGTCTTTTCAACAAATTGTTCTGGGTAAAGTGAACATGCGGCCACAATATTAAGTTCAAATTCTCTTCCTATGCACAGTAACCGACTTGGGCTGGGTATGGTGGTATGTTTCATTAACAGTACCGAGGAGGCAAAGGCAGGCAGATCTCTGTGAGTTTGAGGTCAGCTTAGTCTTTAAGTTTGTTCCGGGACAGCTATGGCTGTGTTCTGGGGGGCGGAGGGCATGCAATTTGTATGAGTTGGTTTTCTTCTGGGGATGGAACTCAGGTTTGGTGGCAAGTGCCCTCTCTCCCTGATCCAAACTTTGGGTCCCATGTTTACCTTTCTCCTTTAATCAATCAATGCTTTAGAAATCTAGTCAAAGACCAGTTTTGTTTGTTTGTTTGGTTTTGTGCAGTTCCGTTAGGGGAAGGACTGTAAGCCCCAAGATCTTTGCTTGTTATCACTGACAACTCTTCTTTCTCTAAGATGGTGGAGAGTGGTCTGGAGGTGAAGACTTCGGAGAGACTCTCTCTGTGCCTATATAGATCTTTTATCAAAGCACAAAAAATGCCAAGCTGTTAGTATTACAGACGCTGAAATCACATGATTATGGTTTTAGTCACAGCACCACGGAGTTTGCTCTTGATTTGATAATATGTGTTGTGGAGGCAAGGCCACCACACACTTTGTGAGGCTGTGCTCAGCTGGGCTTCCTCCTGAAGCAAGGGAGCCCTGGGCTTCTCAAGATAAACTCAACCCTCGGGGAGTCCGGCTTTATTTGTCTACTGAACATGTGCATTTTATTTAAAGACTTTTAGATTGAAATATGATTACATACTTGCCCCTTTGCCACCGATCCCTTGTTGAATGCATGGGCTTTCAAAGACAGCAGTTATCCGAAATACAAGCCAACTGAGAGGAGTGTAGCTGAGAAAGCAGTCCTAGAGTGACATCCACTGGCCACAGGACCTTAGTGACAGGGTGACAGTGTCAGGACTCCAGTGAGCATCCCAGGAATGCTCCAAAGATCTGAGCATGTCCGTCCCAAGCTAAATGATTTCCACTTTTAAAAACTTACAGCAATTGTTATTGTCCCGGGCAAGACAGAGGCTGATGGAGCCCTGGGGCTCCCTAGCTAGCCAGCCTGGCCTGTTTGGCAAATTTCTAGCCAGTAAAAGACTCTATTTAAGCCAGGCAGTGGTGGGGCTAGCCTTTGATCCTAGGAGAGGGGTAGGGGTAGGAGCAGGGGGAGCGAGGGGCAGGGGCAGAGGATTTCTGTGAGTTTGAGGCTAGCCTAGTCTACAGAGTGAGTTCCAGGACAGCCAAGGAAGGCTACACACAGGGAAAGCCTGTCTTAAGCAAAATAAAAGAAAACTGCCAACAAAACAAACAAAGAAGCAAAAGCGACTCTCCTTAGAAGAAGGAGGAGGAGGAGGAGGAAGAGGAGGAGGAGAAGGAAGAGAAGGAGAAGGAGGAGAAGGAGAAGGAGAAGGAGAAGGAGAAGGAG
>BDUI01000001.1:3697831-3732000 GCA_002335545.1 Apodemus speciosus | reverse complement strand
GGCTAGCGAGTTCCTTGTGCTCATCGACTGATGGGGTGTGCTGGATGTAAAGGCGGGTGTCATTTCTGAATAGTCGCTCTCTGTTCTGACAAGTTAAGTGTTGGCACCACTTGGGGAATGTCCCTGTTGTAAAATCTGTTCTGAAGAGGAGTGTTCCTATCTCCTCATGCTGACATTCCAGTGGCATTAAAAATAACCTTCTTATCCCCAGAGGGGTGTGTGTGTGTGTGTGTGTGTGTGTGTGTGTGTGTGTGTGTGTGTGTGTGTGTGTGTGTGCGTGTGTGCGTGCGTGCGCGCGTGCGCGCGCGAGCAACACTTCCCATCCCCCCACCGCCGGGCGAGTTTGAAAATCTGTATACTGTACTCAGTAGCCTTTTGGCCAGCGAGGAAGGTGGAGCCCCTCCCTCTGGATGTCTTTTCTGCGCCATCTACTGGCAGCGGTGAGCATCGCACCGTTGGCAACGGAAAATAACACCAGACCTCTTGGTCATGTTGGGAGCAGACAGTAAATCCAAAACCCACGTGGAGTGGGATTATTGATGCTCCCCATAGCTGTTCCTGAATCAGGTTCGTCTTTCTCTTCAGTTTGTGATTCACAAATATATGTGCACAGTTTTATCGTTTGATTTGTAATGATGCATTTCCGTTACTAAGCTAAAAAGGTTTCTTAAAAACTTTCCAGTTAGGGTTTGGCAAAATGGCTTAATAGGTAGAGGGACTTGCTGTCACACATGATGACCTGGGTTTCATCGCCAGAACACACGCTGGAAGAAGAGAACCGACTTCTGCCAACTGTCACCCTACCACACACTCATTTATAAATAAATGCATAAGTAACTGTAAACATTCAAATTGGAACCATTCACGAGTACCTGTTTTTCTGATTCTCTCATCCCTTATTGGGGAGGAAAAATACAATGTGTATATTTTTTTGCAATTGACTTTAATACAGACTTCCATGCATCTGAGTAGAGAGACCAGCAGATAGCCATTTAGATGAATACACAGATGGATACAGGCAAAACAGGAAAAAAAAAAAAAACAAATCCTAGTGGGAAGGGGACTGTGGACACAGAACAGTCATAAAAGGCATTTAACACATAGATTTATTAAAATTGAGCCTCACCCCTCGCGGGCCCCCCCCCCCCGCCCCCGCGCACGCCCGCAGGCTC
Organism: Apodemus speciosus; assembly: GCA_002335545.1. Classification (NCBI taxonomy): domain Eukaryota; kingdom Metazoa; phylum Chordata; class Mammalia; order Rodentia; family Muridae; genus Apodemus; species Apodemus speciosus. Next base: position 3,730,828 of record BDUI01000001.1, on the reverse strand, counting down.
ATGTGTTTGAAGACGTCATCCTCAGTTGTCACCACTGTTTTGGATCTGTGACATTTCACAGAATGTTTGGGATGTGTGGCCTAGAAGCAGAAGTGAGCGGCTGGGGAAACTTTGAAGGTGGTGACTTTAGGGTTCCTTGACCTGATCGTGAGAAGCTGCCAGTGTCTGGCTACCCAGAGCAGACACCACGTCTTCCTTTCCACGACAGACTGTGTCCCTTCAAACTGTGAGCCAAAATAAACGTCTCCTCGCTTAGCATGTTTTTGCCAGACATGCAATAAGGAAAGTAACTAACACGGTACCTGTTCTTATTCCCAACATGCCAGCCTTTTTGTTCTTCAGTACAAATCTATTGTGTATCTTCCAGGGTAGATAACTTCTCTCTCTTCCTCTTAAAAGTTCTTCTTCTTCTTCTTCTTCTTCTTCTTCTTCTTCTTCTTCTTCTTCTTCTTCTTCTTCTTCTTCTTTTTTGAAATTTATATATGAGTGTTTTGCCTACATGTATGTATTGTACCATGTGCACGCCTGGTGCTGAGAAGGGACTGAAGAAGACATGGAATCCCTACAACTGCAGTTACAGATGGTTGTGAGCCATGCTGTGCGTGCCCGGGACTGACCCGAGGTTCTGATCAGGAGCGGCAAGTGATCTTAACAACTGGTCCCCCTCCCCGCCACCCTCCCCTCTCCAGCTTTTCAAACTAGACAATAGGAACGTGCCGCCGGTCTGGAGCTAGCTCTCTGCATTCTAAATACACATTCCGCCATACATATTAAACCCATGTGTGTTACACAAGTCTCTGTTGCTGTGAGAGATTCGGTTGGACAGAGGAACAGTTTGCTTTGGGACATCTTTCATGGCTGATTTGCTCTGCCACATTGCAGTTTGTAATGCGACTGAAACACTGGGGGGAGAATGAGGGAGAGGAGAGCGGAGAGCAGCTCAACTTGTGTCAAAGAGTCCTGGGAGAGGGAAGGATGTGGGGGAGGGGAACAGAGGAGAAGGGAGGAGAGCAAAGGAGCCTGGGGCTCTCCCAAGGGCGGGACCCCAAGTAGACACTCCCTTAACTATGTCTGTGCTGTCTCCCCTGCATATGTTTCCCTGCAAATGTCATGATTCCATTTATCTTTGAGACCGAATACATTTCCATCTGATGTATGTGCATTTATTCATTCATTCACTCTTTGATAGACATCTAGGCTTTTCCCATGTTGCAGCTAGTGTGAACAGAGCAACAGTAAACACAGATGAATAAGCACCTCTGGGGTGTGTTGAGTTAGATTTCTTCGGACATGTGCCCAAGAGTGCTATAGTTGGATTACAGGGTAGTTCTAGTTTTATTTTTAAAAACTCCCATATTGGTCTCCATAAAATCTTTCCATATTGATGCACTCCATCAGTTCATCCATGGGGTAGATGTTGGGGTGGGCTGATTCAAGGCCCTGGATCTGGGCCTGAGAGGTCCTGACTTGGTCAGCAGGCTCACACTGTCAAGCTTTTGGGGTTGGCCCACGAGTAACCCCCACAACCAGAACCAGTTTTATCCTGCTGTCCAGACAAGGTGCAGGACCAGCTCCCCCGAGTGCTGAAGCCAGGAAGGGACATGGTTAATATCCACTCTCAAGAACCTGGGGTAGCTTTTCTGTCTGCCATAGGTGGTGAGAGCAAGCGGGGGGGGGGGGGGGGGGGGAAGGGATCTGTCCTTTGACAATGCAACCCCACGGCAGACAAGAGGCAGGACAGGCTCTCCCATGCTCATGCCCTCAGAGCAGCTTGCTCATTCTCCCGACACTAGGGTCAGTTCTATTGTGCTGTTCAGGCAGAATGCAGGGCCCCCAAGTCCAGAGTGCTGGAGCGGGTGAGGGGTGGGACCAGTTCCGCTCTCATGGCTCCTATTGGGAGCCATTTTGCCTGCTTCTGTCAGGCAGAGTCAAGGCAAGCAACGGCCTGCTGGCAGATTTCCTGGCCTGCTGTTGAATAAAGTGATAAGGAGATGTACTTGAAGCTCAAGACAAGGGGTTGGATGTTCTGTTGATCTTGGAGGAAGGAGCAGGGGTGTAGATATTTAGTGTGCATCGGCCATTGTCTGTGCTGGCTTGTGACTTTGCTTCCCACGATGCTGTAAAGTAGATAAAGGTTGTGGGAAATGCATTTGGGACTGGTGTGGTGTAGACCTGGATCCCTCTTGATTTCTAACCTTTGTCTCTGAGTCTTTCTTTCTGTCCTTCCTATAATCATTTCACTTTCCCCTGAGAGGAGACTGTTCTACTCCCACCTGCCACAGGAAAGGGGGAGGAGGGCAGCTCTTCCTTGTGCTGTTACCTGTGCTGTTAGGGTCAGATCCAGGGCCCTGGAAGACCTAATGAGCTGGACTCACCCACCTTCTTCGATGAGCCAGTTAAAGAGACAAGGAATGATGAAAAGCAGAGGGAGAGAGAGAGAGAGAGAGAGAGAGAGAGAGAGAGAGAGAGAGAGAGAGAGATTTGGAGTAGTCACATTGGAAAGAGGAACAGAGAGGTTTGGTAAATGCCTCCCTTGTCTACCTTTAGGTTTAAATAGAAGGCTGCTGTGCATATCTAAGTGGTCCTGGTCAGGGGCTTCCACCCCTCATGGACCCATCAATGGCTTCATTTTAGTCTTTTCTGCAAGACTAAATGTGTTGTGTTGAAAGAATGGCCTAAAATCTCTTTTGTTGCAGTAAATCTCCAACCCCAATAAGCGTGTGTTAAAGCACACAGCCCAGTTATATTTATAAGCTGCACGCCTAGATTGGGCAGATCTCCCAGCACACTACCCTATTCCCCAGCTATGAGAGCCCTCACTACTGCAGCTTCTCCAGGCCATGCAGTTCTGCTCCGTCTTCCTTCTGCCTCTTCTTCCTCTGACCTTCCCTCCCTCCACTCTCTAAGATCTCCAGTCCCACCTTTCCCTTCTACTGCCCAACCACAGGCTCTAGCCAGTTTGACCAGTTAGCATGGGGAGAAGGTTCACATGAGATCACCTGATCCACTCCTAGTAGGGACAGCCCCTCTTGAGGAAGTAGAATTAACATCAGGATACAAACAGCACCAGGGCAGCCCGCAACGCTTTTCCTGGACTCACTCCGGACACCCACGTACTCCCCATCCCTGCTTTCCCTTTCTCAGCATGAGATCCAAGGGAAATGCCAACTCCTTGTGGTCTTGTAGTACAGTCTCAACAGTTGTATAGTTAAAGAGATGGGCACAAGTGTCTCCTTAGGATGTCTTCATTCCCGCCAGGACTGTTACAGTGTCTTCTTCCTGGCCAGACTGGAAGGGTTCATTTCTTCAGATTCAGTAAAGCAACAGCAGTAGTCAGAGTGTGCAGAGTGGCTGGTGGACTCACTAGTGGAGAATCCTGACTGAAGCTTAAACGATAGAGAGTCTGGATTTGGAGTCTGCCCGCAGCTGCTGGTCCAGAATCTTGGCTTTATGGAGACCATGCACTATTTTCCTTACATGACATATAGGGACTTTAGACTTTAACTGGACACTACCAGCTACATTCAAAAATACACTAGCCACAAGCAGCCAGAACAACAGATGTGCTCATGGCTGCCATTTGTAGTGGCGGTGTGAGTCATCTTGTCAGGGAAGCCAGCTCTGAGGAAAGCCTTTCTAGTCACTTCTTGAATCTCTGTGCAAAAGATGATGGTCTGTGCTGCAAAATGGGAAGTGTCGCTCTAGTCACCGATGGCAGTGGCAGATCTCTGTGTGCAGTTCCCAGGACACGGACGCCACCCCCCTCGCACTAACACACTAAGGTCTTCTTCCACTTGGTCTGGACAGTAGGGCAGCTCGCAGCTGTGAGGAACAGCACAGGCCCCACATGAGGCACTGGGAAGACTTTTAAAAGGGAAACACAAGGTAGACATCATTCTGAAACCTTCCTGGATATTCATGCTGGGTCCGCCTCCCATGGCTAGCTACACAGTTACTAGTAAGATTAAACAAACAAAAACAAATGAACCAACAGAAATACACATTGACACTAATTTTCAGTGGGAAAATAAGCAAGAACACCCAGGAAAACACTGAAAAGCAAAAGCTGTGAAAGGGGACTTGGTGTCACAGCTAAAAGCTTCTGAAATAAGAACAGTAAAGAGACAGAGAGGCCAGTAGGATTGGGATGAAATCCTCAGAAGGGAACTGAATACACTTGGGAGTTAACTGCAAAATAAAGTGTTGTCCCTACTCACCCAGGCAAGGATAAACTTTCAATAGATGGTGTTGGGTTCACTGGTATCCATCTGCCTCTCATTATACAAGTGAATACATTAAAAATAGACTACCCACTGGGTTTGGATAATAAAATCGCATACACTCTAGGGGAGAAACAGTGATATCCGCTACCATTTGGACATGGAAGAGTTTTCTAACTAGGTTCCAAACCTCAGATTCAGTAACGGTGAAGAGCCTGGTGTGGTGGGTGGTGCACGTCCTCAATCCCAGCACTTGGGAGGCTGAGGTAGACGGTCCTCTGAGAGTTTGAGGCCAGCCTGGTCTACAAAGTTAGTTTCAGGACAGCCAGGGCTGTTACAGAGAGAAGCTCTATCTTGAAACAATAACACAACAATGAACAAAAGGAGTGCTGGATATGATACCACAGGAAAACAAACCAAGCCATGATATCACCTAAAAGACAAAAGCCAAGTGAGAAGCTGGGACACGGTCTGGCTAATGTATACAGCTGAGGAGAGGCACCTCATGCATGTAGGGCACAGGAAGTCACAATGAACGCCCTTTAGAAACAGCAGGGAAGCCACAGGCACTGCAAGATCCCACTTGGACGGAAGCCACTAGGTGCAGTTGTGGATACTGGGTAACCGAGTGTGTATCCCACTTCCTCCCTCCCCAGGCGACCTCTCCCAACCCCAGTGCTTTCCTCTGCATTCCTTTAGAGCTCAGATCCGCTTTAGATAGTGCTCACCACTAAGTGCACCTTAGTAGGCGTTTCTTACCTTTCCCTCTGTGAGGAAGTCTTACAGGACCGCACTTGTTAAGTTGGTTTCACTTATGGAATCTGATCCCTCAGAAAACACTTTCATTAGATACTTCTAAAGACATCCTTCCCTCCTGTGTTACAGTTTTTAGTTTACATTGAAACTGTTTGGATTCATAACTACTGGCTTGGCTTGAAAGTGTTTTCAAGGGATCAAATTCAGAAATACACGCTCCTGGTGTATAAAAGAAACTTTGGAAGTGGGACTTAGTCACGCTCTGAAGTTCTCCCAGCAATATTATAAAATTCTCCAGAGCACGGGACTCCTGGGGAACAAGGGTGACACTGGTGTCACTCATTCAGGGCTTCCTCTGCTCCACATGTCTCCTGCCTAAGTCTTTTTTTTTTTTTTTTNCCAAAAAACCAAAAAGAAAAAAAAAAAAAAAGAAGTTCAACCTACATGGAAGTATAAACTGTCTATACTATGATAGCTATTTTTACTTAGATTTTCAAAGACGTAATAAAGGTAGATTAGAGGTAGTGGCAACCAGGCTCTTACCTTTATTGCTGATAGACATGTAAATAGGGATAGCTTTTAGTATGAATACAATATATAACATTTAAAAATAAAGCTGTTGTTTGATTTAGCCATTAGACTTGTCATAGTTAGGGTTTCTATTGCTTTGAGGGAACATTATGACCAAATAAGCCAGGAAGGAAAGAATTTATTTGGCTTACACTTCCACATCACAGCCCATCCCTGAAGGAAGTCAGGACAGGACCTCAAGCAGGGCAGGAACTGGAGGACGGAGCTGATGCAGAGGCCATGGAGGGGTGCTGCTTATTGGCTTGCTCCTCATGACTTGTTCAGCCTGCTTTCTCGGAGAACCCCAGACTAGCAACCCAAAGACAGCTGGGCCCTCCCCAACAATCATTAATTAAGAAAATGTCCTACAGGCCCAACCCATGGAGGCATTTTCTCAACTGAGGATCCCTCCTCTCAGATGACTTCAGCTTGTGTCAAGTTGACATAAAACTAGCCAGCCCAAGACTCATAGTGATCTATCCTGTGGGCAAAGCTAAGGAGTGTAAAATGATGGTCTAGGCCCTTTCTGTAGTGCAGCTGATGCTGACTGAAAGAATAAGCCCGAGGTGGAGTACGACCTCTGTGCTGTGTTAGTCAGGGGAATGCAAGGTAAAAAGCAGGCTGTGCATAAACAGTCCAAACGGTATCTCTGACAGAGTCCCTGTGCTTCCTCATCTCCTGTATTTGGATCTCTTTGGAGGGCCCAACCTAGAAATCTAGGAGACACTCAAAAGTCCTCTTTCACTTTCGAACCTCAGTGCTATTGTTTAAACACGTCCCTATTTTATTTTGTAAGCAGTCACTGAACGCTCTTTGGTGTCATACCCATTGACCTTCCAAGACTGGCTTTGAGCCTTTCACTCACTCCTGCGCATGCTTCACGGCTATTTAGCACCTAGCCGTGCTACACTCAAAATTCTACTGCGAAGACTCGGCACACCTAGAAAACTGGGGTAGGCTGTGCTGCTAAATCAGCGACTCAAAACAAACCTGCTGGACATCTTCGAATGGCTCCTTCTGGGTTTCTACTCTTGACTTCCTTCTCATTCCAAGATCAGTATAAACGTGTGATTAGAAACGTATAAATCCCAGACCAGACACTTGTAAGATATTCAATGCCTATTTCAGCCTCAGTTATTCGCCCACCCACCCACATTATTAGTTTCTGTCCATCTCTCTAAGTAAATTCTCTCACTCACATTCTGAGGTGAGAGAATTTGTTTTCTTTTCTAGTACAGAAGTGCTAGTTAGGTACATCTGAAGCTGTTCCTTCAGGACTGGGAACATGAGGGGGAACTGGGAAATCATTTGGAATGTAAACAAAGAATATAGAAAATAAAAAAATAGTACTGTAAAGAGAAATAAAAATCAAAAATAAAGCATGCTAGTTAAGTTGGCGAAGTGAGGGAGGGGGGCTCAGCTGTGAGCCGGGCCCTAGCGGCTCAGGTCAAGCCTTCCACGTGGACTTCTGCACCAGCACTTCCTACTGCTCTTAAATCAGATGCTAATGAGGACCCTGACGAGGTCGCCCGCTTCCATTCCCGTCCCTATTTCCACCCCATCAGCAGAACGAAAGGCAGCACAAGAGTCCCGCCACCACGTGAGCAGCCGTTCACGTGAGCGCGGGGAGGCGTGACCCGAGAGGGTCACGTGAGCCCACGGGTCACGTGAGCGCTGCCGCCCTGCTTTTGCTTCCTGCTCCATTCCGGGCTGCGAGCTGATGGAGGACGAGGATGGGGAAGAACGGGCGCTGCTCGGGGGCCGCCCCGAGGCGGACAGCGCAGGCCAGGGCTCCCCTCGTGCCCTGCCCGCGCTCTGCGACCCGAGCCGCCTGGCGCACCGGCTCGTGGTGCTGTCGCTGATGTGCTTCCTTGGCTTCGGTGAGCCGGGTTGGGCTGGGGCAGATAGAGGGACTCTGGGGTTCGCGTCCCCGGATCGGCGCTGCTGCCGGGGCTTGGGAGTCCGCTTTTTTCCGAGTGTCGCGAGCGAGGTGACATTTGTTTTTGCCAAGCCTCGGAGTGCAGCAGCTCCTCCCTGGGGACGCAGATGAGAAGGAATCTCGGATGTTTCCCCAGGAGTCCCGTGCTCTGGAGAACTTCATAACTTTGCTGGGAGAATTTCAGAGCGTGACTAAGTCCCACTTCCTCCCTCCTCAGGCGACCCCTCCCATCCCCATTGCTTTCCTCTGCATTCCTTTAGAGCTCGATCCGCTTTAGATAGTGCTCACCACTAAGTGCACCTTAGTAGGCTTTTCTTACCTTTCCCTCTGTGAGGAAGTCTTACAGGACCGCACTTGTGAAGTTGGTTTCACTTATGAAATCTGATCCCTCGGGAAACACTTTCATTAGATACTTCTAAAGACATCCTTCCCTCCTGTGTTACAGTTTTTAGTTTACATTGAAACTGTTTGGTTTCGTAACTACTGGCTTGGCTTGAAAGTGTGTTTTCAGGGGATCAGATTCAGAAATACATGCTCCTGGTGTATAAAGATACATTGGGCTTTGGTTTCTAGTTTCTTTGGGAAGATGGTAACCCATTTGCTTTAAAACGTGGTCTTGAGCTGATAGTGGTGGTGCCGTTTAATCTCAGTACTGGAAGACAAGAGACATGTCAGAGAGGTTAGCCAGGTCTACAAAGTGAAATCTTGTCTCAACAAACAAACAAAACAAACAAACAAACAAACAAAGGTATTGAATTTCTTATACGCAGTTAAATCCTGAAGCATAAGTTTCTAGGTTTAGAATCAATAGTCAGTAAGCATAGATAAAGCACTTGAAGAAATCATGGTAGGTAGATTGGGCTGAAAGTTTGGGTTTGAGAAACCGAAGTCCTGCGTGTTTAGTCGCCTTCTCCACCTTTGGACCGGCTTGTGTATCTACAGAGTCAGCGGGGACGGACAGTGTAGTCTGACGGTCCCACCCACACCCCTCCCCCCATGCCCCCGCTCCCAGGAGACACAGCTACTTTTTATTTGCCCCCTTAGACTTGGGACTGTGTTATTCTTGTTTCTATCACCACATTCTCTCAGTCATTTGCTCCTGGGTATTTTTTGTTTTTGTTTGTTTTTGCAGGATCAGAACTTATTTCAAATACTGGTTTGGTTTGAATAGCTGAAGTTGAGTTTGCTTTCGAGAAAAGTGAGGCCCCAGCTAACGCGCACCTGTAGGGGATGCTTGTAGAATTTTTTTAAGTAAGGGAAATGCACCCATTTCAGGAAGATGTCAATACAGTAAAAAGCATGGGAAAGGATGAAAAAACCAAAATGATTAAAACCAGTCAGTGTTGACCTCTTGACCAAGTTAATGGTGTTTGCTGCGTATGCACATCACTAAATTGTGGAAGTTCTTTTGGATGGTAGATTAGGAAGCGGTGTAAAACAAACAAGCAAAAAAAATCCGTTTTCATAGCGTCAGCCATAGTAAACCTTAAACACCTCAGGGAGTGACTAGTTATGAGTTGAAACTTGAAACTTTTATGTGGACATTATCTTTCCGAATGAAATATGCGTTCTTCCCTTTCTAGGCAGTTATTTCTGCTATGACAACCCTGCTGCCCTTCAGACTCAGGTTAAACGGGTGAGTTGATTTTCTGCCTTCTTGTGCTGCTTTGCCTTGGAGCACTGACTTATCGATGCTAAGGATAGAATGAGCTCTCCGGGTGCCCCATCTGAGATGTCCACTTTCTCTTCTAGTGTCTGTTTTCAGACCCTCAAGCTGCAGAGTTCCTGGGATCAAATTTGCTTCCCTAAAGAACACATGAATAACACATATGTGGCGTGAGATGGTTTTCTTCTTTAGGTAGATGATTATGGACTCTACCCTCAGTGTTTCTAGACATGCTAGTGTTGGTTGGAACTTTACACTCCTCTGAACCATGAGTGAAGGGTGCGGCAGCTTGGCCTTCTTAGATAAACTTTGCTGTTATTTATTTTTATAAATGTGGGTACTGGTCGCTGAATATTGGCCCATCTGCATTCTTAGTCTGGTTTTGAATTGTAAAATTATATTTGATATTTGGCATTTCTTGGGCATTTAGACTATCATTGTGTGCATTTTTTAAGCCATTAGGCAGAGGAAAAATGCACAGGTTGTCCTTTGCTTTCTAGTAGGAGTTAGAGTGTAGCGTCTATACGACTGGGCAGCGATGATTCTTTTCTGTTTGGGAGGAGTTCACAATGCAGGTGGGAAGGAAGAAGGAGGAATGCAGGAGACAGAAAAGGGCCAAGTTGACCTCCATAGCTGTGTCCATGAGCCTGAGGAATAGTGTGTGGAGTAAGGTGTTCCAGGTGTGGCCGGCATCCTAAGGGCAAGGGTTGTGGCTTTCCAAGTCTCAAGGAAGAAAACAGTTCACAAATGGTTAAGGAACTTACCCTGTACAGAAACCCAGCTCCCACCATGATTGGTTTTGATTCGTTAATTGCAGAACTTGTATGGAAAACAGTTTTCTTTTCTCCTATACAGGACATGCAAGTGAACACCACGAAGTTCATGCTGCTGTACGCCTGGTATTCTTGGCCCAATGTAGTTTTGTGTTTCTTGGGTGGCTTTTTGATCGACCGCATATTTGGAATACGGTAAGCTTGCAAGAAAGTTAAGGTGTGGGTAAATCTAACCTGGTTATTATAATGTAGGGATGGGTTGAAGTTTTTCTTCAAAGCACTGAATAGACTTGTGAATTGACATGATGGTGCACATGAAGATATTTTTTTTTGAAGATTTATTTATTTTATGTATATGAGTACACTGTAGCTGTCTTCAGGCACACCAGAAGAGGGCATCAGATCCCATTACAGATGGTTGTGAGCCACCATGTGGTTGCTGGGAATTGAACTCAGGACCTCTGGAAGAGCAGTCAGTGTTCTTAACCACTGAGCCATCTCTAAGCCCTTTTATTTTTTTGTTGTTGTTTTTAAAGATTGGTTTAGGCTTGATCCTTGAAGCCTGGTTGGTTTATTAGGATCAGGCCTTGTAGATGCTGCTGATGGGGTCATCAGTTTCCAGAGGTAAATTATACTCTTAAATTGGGTTAGATGAACCATGTGAGAGTCTCTCGCAGCCACTTGGTCAAGCCCCTGCTGTGTGAACACTTAGCATTTCCTCCCCTTCCCCCTTCCCCCCTGCTCAGCAGGGGCAATCATTCCTACCTCATGACCTTCTACAGGGAGGAAATGAGAGATGGAGTCTCAGCACATAGGTGAGATTTAAGATTTTCCCGCCTCTGTTTCTGCCCGTCTTTGGCCATTGAACTTTTCGTGGCCTTGGTTATTAGATGCCGAAGAGGAGTAGCCCCGCGAGCTTTGTCACTTTTCGTCTCTCTCCTTGGCTGTGTGTCAAGTGGACACTTAGAGACCATCGGCTGGGGCTCTCTCCAGAGGGCAGAGTGCGGAGCTGCTGAGTGGCTTTAACCCTTTCTGATGGGTAAGGGTTGAGACACCCTTGGGTGCTTAGGTTTCGGGGTTTGCTTTTACGAATCTTAAACAGTTGAGTATTAAGGACGTGTGTAGATTTTACTGGGTCTCAAGGGATAGAATTAGCTGAATTAATTTCACTTACATGGAGGTGGAATTCCTTTTTATAGAGGCAATATAAGTCTTCTTGGGGCGTTCAGTTTTCCAGTTTTATAGAATATTCAGGCCGTGATTTTACAAGGGTTTTGAGTGAATTTTAGTTTCAGAAATGAAGTTGGCTCTACTATTTTGTTGCTCTGGTGAAATATTAATAGACTGTATTGGACCTGTAACTCCATTAAATTGGCATAGGCATGTCTGCTAAAGGTAGTTTTAGTACCTTTATAGTTATAGCCGACTTAGAAGTATCTACTGTAGAATTTCCTGGAATCAATTCTAAATTAGTAAAATAAAGATTTATCTTTGTGCACACACGTCTGAGGTGCCCACAGACGCCATCCAGGAGTCTGATCCCCAGGAGCTGGAGTTACAGGCAGTTGGGAGCTGCCTCAACCTGGGTCCTCTTCCAGAGTAGCACGTGGTCTTAACTACTGAGCCTTCTTACTAGGCTCCGGCGCTAAACTCTGAGTAGAAATTTAATAAAGAATTTCCATTTCTGAATGAGAACTTGGTGAAGATTATTTAAGTTTTAAGAGGTGATAATCGTGTAAATGAACTGGTGCCATTGCTGGAATCCTGCCAGAACTCTGGACTTCTGTGTGTTAGCATTTGTCTCTGGAGGGTTGCAGATGAGCGTTCACCTTCCAGTAGGCAAAGAAAACCCAAACTGGTTATTAGTATAGTACACTGTGATTACCAGCAATAATGTGAAGAAATGACATTTTCTCTCTCACACAGATGGGGCACAGTTATTTTTAGCTGCTTTGTTTGCATCGGACAGGTAAGAAAAGCCAAAATATTTGTCCATTATTTGATAATGACTTTGCAGTCTTATTTAATTAATTCCCCTAGCAAAAATATGCTGAACGAATGAATGGGTTAATTTGTTAATTAATCAGGCCCATGAATGGCCAAGTGGAATCATTCATTTTAAGCCTTAAATTACATTGTCTGAGTCACCTCCTCATCGCTGTGATCAGCAGAAGCCACTTAGGAGGGAGAAGGGTTTGTTCAGCCCTCTGCTTGAGGCATGGTGGCTGGAGCTTGAAGCAGCTGGTCACACGGCGCCTGCAGTCAGGAAAACCGGAAGTGGCGGGTGCACGCTCAGCTTTCTGTCTTGTCTGTGCTGCTCAGCCATAGAGCGGTGCCATGCACATTGGGGTGGGGAACCTAACCCAAAAGATCCTCCCAGATATGCTGGAGGTTCTGCTAAATGCATGAACATTAACATTTTAATTCTCAAATATATTAGTGCAGGCTAGTGAAATTGTTGTGGAAATGAGGATTTGTCATGCTACTTACTTATAAATATCCCAAATTTATTTATTTTKTTACTATTCAAATTACAGGTTATTTTTGCTCTGGGTGGTCTATTTAATGCTTTTTGGCTGATGGAGCTTGGAAGGTTTGTGTTTGGGTAAGTTATACCTTAATTTCTTGTTATTTTAGCATGTTTATTAAGGATCTTCAATGCTGAGGGTTAAAGCTAGGGCCTTCCGTATTCCAACCAATACACTGACCCGCCCTTCTAGTGCTTTATTAAGGATTTAAAAGAAATACTTTATTGTCTCTTGTGAGGCGTTTACTGCCCTAGATGCGGTGGGACCTGGGAGAGGGGATCCCACAACTGAGCGTGGAATAGCAGACTTTATTCAGAGCATCGGAGAGTTTATACCGTGAGTCTTAAGAATCACACGAGTCAAGTGACAATCACAAGGACAAGCCACATGTGGCCAAAACATGTTTTTCCATAGAGGCGTGTAAACAACAGCAGCTGGCTGTAATGACGTAAACTCATTCCTATCCACCACACCTGGGAGGGACGCAGAAACACACCCGAGAACATGTTTGTGCTTTTGAAGAAATGGAGGTCACAAGACTCTCGTCTTCTTTTCTCATGCGCTCTCAGAATTCTCCTCCTAGGACCCCTCTCTTGGACGGACTGTGAGGCATTATTTCAGACCTGTGAAATGTAGTCTATTTATGTTAGTGTGCTTCTGAGTTGATTTACCTAAGACTTAGTTTTTTGAGTGATTGTGGTTAGCTTGTAGAGTTCGAATATTTTAAGCTTCTTCAGAAATGCTTTCCATGAGCTTTTTAAACTTGATTATATTGAAAACTTACTTAAATCTCATTCACAGAAGTATGGCCCATCAGTTTCTAGGTTGGTTACCCTGGGCCACTTCCTCGTTAACGAATCGTATGTCTGTCTTTCTGCTCCCTGAGGTGTCTTGAACTAGTGCAGAATCTCTGGGATGACTTCCCCATGAACGTTTCAGTGTCTGTTCACAAACCTGTTCTGAGTCCAGCCCTGGGCATCCTGCCCTGAGGGATGCAGTGCAAAGAAAGAACGTCTTTCCCAGAGCCCCAGGGCATGTGGGTGGATGTAGTGAATCCCAAGGGGAACAGAGTATATGTAAGGGCATGAAAGAGTAAATGGCCACATGGGTGAGGGGGGCGGGGTAGAAGGGAGAGTGGGGACTGATGTGTAGATGAGAAGGAAGATGCCTTTGCTAGGACCGAGCCGTGGCGGGACTAAGGGATGAAATGGATCTCGGGGGTAGTGATAAGTATGTGGATCTAAGTGAAGGAAAATTGAAACCCAAGTAGTAGAAGCACGTTGGCTCTGCAGGAGCCGCACACTGGCCTGAAAATGAGTTTCCATCTGTACAAAGGTGAATGGCGGCCTCTCCTCCATGTTGGTGCTTTGCACTGGACACATGCTGTAGCTCCTCTCATCGCCTGTCAGCACTAACTCAGCATGCCGAATCGCTCCAACGCATCTCAATAGAAAATAGCAATTGCATCTTAGAGTGTGTGTGGGTTGCCTGTGTCCTGATGTCTGCTGCAGAGATTCATGTAAGGCTGGAGGTGGAATCATCTGGTAGCTTGTTGTTCTGCATGTTGGATACTCTGGTGGATGCTCTGAAGAGCATGCTTATTTTCAAGTGATATCTCTTGTGTGGCTTATTTTGTGGTACCGTGGGGGTGGTTACGCTTCCTGCAAAGTAGCTTAGGACTCCAGCTGTGAGTGTTGGACTGCAATGGCAGTTGCCATCTCTGGGATGCTCATGAACACGCAGTCTTGCTTCACAGTGTCTTACTGGCTGAAACACTTAAGCCCTCCTCCCTTCAGGAGGAGACAGAAATCCCACTTCTCTCTAGGAGGAAGAAAATGGCTAACTGGGATTTCTTTCAAAGCTATGACTTTTCTTCTTCTATATTTAGGATTGGTGGAGAGTCCTTAGCAGTTGCCCAGAATACATATGCTGTGAGTTGGTTTAAAGGCAAAGAATTAAACCTGGTGTTTGGGCTTCAGCTCAGCATGGCCAGAATTGTGAGTACGGTGACGGGCGTGGCGGGCCCAGTATGGTGACGGGCGTGGTGGGCCCAGTAGGAGGCAGGAGACTGAGTCTTGTAATGCTCTCTCAGTCTCCTGTCTCCGCAGATCTGTGTCAGTAGGCATTCAGGGGACAGTCGGCTTGGCACATGGGAGCTGTGAACTGAAGTCTTGTCTTCCTGATCGCACAAAGCACTCTGACCATCGAGCCACTTTTAGCCCTGTGTTTATATATTTCTGTAGGACTTAGACTGACATTTGTCTTCAGTGAAGCACTCATAAACATTCATTAGTTCAAAGCATCTGAATAAAGCTTGCCTAATTTCTCACCCATTTGGGTACCTTGCCTCAAAAATTTCACCATCCATCCTCCCACCCCCATCTGTCCATCTTTCTGTCCGCCCATCTATTCATGTCCATCCGTCCATCCATCCATCCATCCATCCATCCACCCATGTTCTGCTTGCACATTTCCATTGGTAGGAAGCTCACTCTGTAGTGGGGCAGCCCATTCTCTCTGTTAACTTTTTTTTTTTTTTTTTTTTTTTTTTTTTTAAAGACTTACTATGGTGTCCTGGCTGGCCTGGATCTTTCTGTGTAAATCAGGCTGGCTTTGAACTCACAGAGGTCTGCTTGCCTCTGCCTTTAGAGTGATGGGTTTAAAAGTGTGATACACCACAAACTTCTGACACTCCACCTCACACAAAGGGCCTTTACCGCCTGCCCCCACTGTCTTGCCTTCAGTATTAGTTGTTTGCAGTTGACATGCGATGGCTCTCCAGGTCCTGATCAGGTGTGGTTCTTTCCAGCTCTAAGCCATCTGACAGGAGGGTCCACTTCCTTGCCGAGACGCTCACATCTCACGGACTTACCTCTGTCAGCCAGACTCCTGGTGTTTAGAACTAGAAATGATTGCAGTGTTTTATATTTTGTCTTAGGGTACCCAGGAGATCTAACGGTTTGATTAATGCGTCCTGTGAGATAGGAAATCTTAAGTATCCGCACCCTGCTCTGGCTGGGGGTGGGGTTGAGTCGTGTTTTGATTTTCCTTTGTAATTTGCTCCCTTTAAGCCATTTCAGCAAGCACAGAGCCAGGTGACAGCACAGCGGCAGCTCTCCTGAGGAGTTAGCCACTCTGGGAAGCTTGCTTTGTCTCCCCGCCTCCCGCTACCCTCCTCCTGTTAGTCCCTGAGACCCTGGTCCCATCTCCTGTCTCCCCGCCTCTTTGTCGGATCCTCCTCCTCTCCTCATGGCTGGACACATGACAGGGCTCTAGGCTGTGACTTTGGTATCTCTTCTCTTTCAGCACTCAGAGCCTTGGAGATCTTACCTAGTTCTGCAGGACTGAATAGCATTGCCTTGCTTCCAGGTTCATGACACCTTTCTGGGCTCTCCCTTGAATTCCTCGTGTGTAGTCAGTGCTTCCCTTGGCCTTTCCGTCCAGGCCTTTCTCCCCAGCTCCTGACTCACACAGGCTGTCCATTCCCTGAACCGAACTTCTGCTGTGCCCAGTTCTTCATATTCTCCCCACCATTCCTCATATCCGCTCTTGTGGAGTTTCTCCTCAGCAAGGGCTGAGGAAAAACCACTCTCTTCATGTGGTTTCTTATATAGAACATTGGTGTCATCCTGTGTTCCAACTCCTTCCATCCTGATATAATTGTCAGCACACACTATTGCCTGTACCAAAAAATCCACACTGTGTTCTGAGCACGTCTCTCCGTGCTGCCAGTAGCCTGCTCTCAGAGCCACCTTTCCTGTTTCCTGCTGGAGCATGACTGCAGCCTTATGTCTGACTCTGTGTCCAGTTTGAAGAAACTAGCCAGCCAGAGCTGCCTTTCAGGACTGCAGAGGGAGGCTTACCCAGGATCGCAAGCTCTCTCATTTCTAGCCCACTGTCTTAAGTTCTTTTTTGTTGCTGTAACAACCCCATGACCATGATCATGACCATGACCAAGGCAACTTACAAATGAAAGTGTTTAATTAGGCTTATAGTGTCAGAGGATTAGAGCCTCTGATGGCAGAGCAAAGACATGGTGGCAGGAACAATGGAGAACTCACATCGTGACCCGTCAGTAGGAGGCAGAGAGTACACACTGGGAATTGGCGTAAGTCTTTTAAATCCTCAGAGCACATCCAAAGTATCCTAGTTAGGGTTCTAAAGAGTTATAGAATGAATCTGTGTATTTAGTAGAATGACTTACAGACTGCAGTCCGGCTAATCCAACAGCGGCTGTCTGTGAATAGAAGGTCCAGGAATCCAGTGGTTGTTCAGGAAAGAAGGCTGGGTGTCTCAGCCGGTCTTCGTATACGCTGGAATCCCGAAGGCGTAGGCTCTAACACCAGTGGAGGAATGGACTTGCCAGCGAGGAGAGAGCAAGCAGGCAAAGAGCAAGAGCTTCCTTTCCCATGTCCTTACGCAGGCTTCCAGCGGAAGGTGTGGCTCAGATTAGCAGTGGGCCTTCCACCGTAGAGATCTAGATTAGAGGTGGGTTTCCCCCCTCAGTCTCACCAGATTATCTTCCGTGTAATCTGGATTCTGCTTACACTAAGCCTCTGTAAGTGAACTAACTTCCCCAGTGTTAGGAACTGAGAGACCGTGTGCTTTCTCCCTCAGGGAAGCACAGTGAACATGAACCTCATGGGCTGGCTGTATGGGAAGATCGAAGCTTCACTGGGCTCAGCCGGCCACACGACCCTGGGCGTGACACTTATGATTGGTGAGTGACGCCTTGTGTCTCAGGTCTTGTCCCTTCCCAGGGCCTGTGGTAGGAGATGTACCAAACAGGCCAGAACTCTGGACTCAGTGCCAGGCTCCCGTCCTTAGAGGTTATGGTCTGCCCTCCGCACGCAGTTCATTAGTTGGTTTGACTGTTTAGAAAGAGACGGTCATAGACCTTGTTTGCGCTTTTATTGCCATTTCCGAAGGAGGATCTGATTCTCCCCTGTGTTCCTCAGTGCGACTTCCATATCGTATGTTCAAAGCGATTGTGGGTGTGAAGGCAGGTCAGCCAGGGAGTGCACCCAGGTGACTCACAGGAGCAGGCAGCAGGGGGAAGACTGGGGTCCTTCTGCTCGCGCTCAGCCACTGGAGAGATGGTGTGTGGGGCAGTGCAAAGCCCTGAGTGGAGGGCAGGAGCTTGCCCATAACTAGTTCCTTCATCTCAGACAAAACATTTATCTCAATTTTCTGAAAAGTTCCGGGTCTTTGCGCGCTGTGTGTGTCCCTGTTGTCCCTAAGATCTATGAGCCCGAGCTTCATGGTGCCAGGTGTTCAGTGGCGCGTCACCGAGTGGAAGGTGAGGCCCCCGCGTGTCCCTTCACGCTGCTCTCAGCACAGATTCTCAGACGCGGTGTCAGCATCCATCCCTTGTATCAGTGGCTTCTCACAGGGCTCCACGGTGGCTCGTGGCACAGTGAGGCGGAGGCTTGATTTTGCGGATCTTTTATCCCTTGTATTGGCGGGATGCACACAGCCTGGTTTCAGGAGGGTGGTGGAGGGGCAGTGCTAACAGAAATCCCACCTCAGGGCTGTCCCTCCCAGACCCTCCTTCTCAGATGCTTAGTCTCAGGTAAGCTTTCCTACTTGCATTTAGTTTTATCCACATGTGGAATTATGTAGCGTTTTAGAGGTAGAGAAGGCAAGTCATTGAGTGAGCACTTCTCATGTCACACACGGGGAACTGAGCCTCACAGAGGCCGAGTTACAGCCAGAACGGTCTTGGTCAGGGGTGGCAGTAGAACCCATGGCTGCTGGCTGGCTCTCCTTACAGCAGCTTCTGTAGTGTACAGAGGAGAACCGTTTCTCCTCTGCTCTTTCTTTCTGTGATGTGTGTGTGTGTCCACATTGTTCTGGGCACACGTGTGTGCGGATGAACATGTTAAATGCATGTAGAGTCGAACGTTCAATGTTAGGTGTCTTCAACGACCATTCTCCACCTTGGTTTTGGAGACAAGGTCTCTCAGTGAGAGTCACTGATTCAGGTAAGACCGGCTGACAGGGAGCCCAAGGGTCGGTCGGTCGGTCGGTCGGTCGGTCTGTCTATCTGTCTGTCTGTCTGTCTGTCTGTCTGTCTGTCTGTCTGTCTGTCTGTCTGTCTGTCTGTCTCCACCTTCCCTTGGCTGGTCATGTGCTCCCCAGTCTACAAGACTGAGTGTTTGGTTCTAGTGCTTTCCTTCTAATTGCTAATCTTCGGTTGAGAAGCAATGGGATGAAGTCTGCCTGCTGGGTGTCTGCCGTTCTGTTCCTCGTGGCGGTGCCGGCAGGCTGGCCTTCCCGTCTCTAGCCTTCCCTCTGGGGGCCAGGCGGCCGCTCCTTCTGCAGTGTGCCTCTTGCCCCAAGCCCCTGGGCCGTCCTTTCTAACACTCCTCTCCTTTTTTCTTTCTAGGGGGTTTAACATGCATCCTTTCACTACTCTGTGCTTTGGTCCTTGCTTATTTGGATCGGCGAGCAGAGAAAATACTTCATAAAGAACAAGGGAAAACAGGTACATGGTGGTGAAAGTAGAGAGGGACTTAGGGGACCGTTACGGGTGGCCGACAGTACCGTGAGCGCACCGCGCAGTGCGTGATGCTGTCCCCGGATCCACCTCTGCTTATCTCCAGTTTTGTTTGCACCCCCCATTTTAATGTTTTAGCACAGCGTTCATTCCTGATTTGGTTTTGTATATTAGTAAAATGATTCTAGTTCTGTAGTACCAGCTTCGGCTTTTTTCCTCCTAGGACTTGGTAACGTATCTCACAGGCGATGTTTGTGGGATCTTCTGGAAAAATGTTTTTATTATTATTGTATGAATAAAAATGATGACTATTGATGACTGCAGGTGCTCAGGTTTATGAGATATGTGTCTTCCATTTCTGAAGGTGAAGTCATTAAGCTGACGGACATAAAGGACTTCTCCTTACCCCTGATCCTGGTCTTCGTCATCTGTGTCTGCTACTACGTGGCGGTGTTCCCTTTCATTGGGCTGGGCAAGTGAGTGTCCCCTAGCGTCCCAGTATAACCGTAAGGAGCGCTGAGTCACATCAACGAGGGGGTGGGTTTTTGCAGTTAATTTTCCTACCTCGGACACTGTTTACTTAGACTGATTATCTTACATTCTGGGATACAGTGGGCGGTTTTAGCGCCAGGTTCAACCTTGTTTTTCTACTTTATCCTCTTGAAGAGAGACTTAAACGTCTCTTTCTGTTCGTGCATCAGGAGGCCTCCTGCTGTAGTGGAGGTTGTGCACTGCCTCGGAGATTCTGCTGGACTGAGTCAGGGTTCAAGGCGGGCCTTGCTTGTCCCGCCTGTTTCGCTCCGCAGGCACTGGCTGTGGTGGCCTGAGAGTGCATATGCAGGGTGTGCTTTTGTGTCTCTGTAACCTTCAAGACCAGCCTATTCCCCGGCAAAGGACCTCTGCACTCCTGCTTTTAGATTTGCTGTTCTGAAAACATGTCAGCCAGTCTCGGTTACACTGTAGCAGATCACTTTAGGGTGGATAGGAGATAACAGTGGAAAAAAGCTTATTCAATGCCAAGAGTTATTTTTAACCCTTTATTTCTTTAAAACAAAGTAGTTCTTTCTAACGTGCACACTTTTTTTTTTTTTTTTTTTTAATTTTAGAGTTTTCTTCATGGAGAAATTCAGATTTTCTTCCCAGTCAGCAAGTGCAATTAACAGGTATTTGGTGTAATCCATAGGTGCTTGTTGCGGTGCGTGGTGTTTGCATGGGCAGAGGCCACGTGTGTGACGTGTTCATAAGCAGAGGCCACACGTGAGAGGCCACGACGATCACGTGATTGCGGCCCCTCTCCCGCCACATCCCCAACACTGCAGGGCCCCACCCCCACCCCATCCCCAACACCGCAGACCCAGATCCCAGGAGCCTGGATTTGCATAGAGAGAAAACCCAAAGAATTCTTGGGTTGATTTTTATATTCTTGTTCTCTGGTGCTTATTTTGGTGCTAAATTGGAGGAGCGAGGCTTTGCTTTGGGGTAGTTTTAGGGAGTACTTTGATGCTTAGTTTCTAACGGCGTTGTGCTCTATTCACTTCTTATTTCTCCGGGCAGTATTGTGTACATCATATCAGCACCCATGTCCCCAGTATTTGGACTCTTGGTGGATAAGACCGGCAAGAACATCATCTGGGTCCTGTATGCGGTGGCTGCCACCCTCGTGTCCCACATGATGCTGGCCTTCACCTTTTGGAACCCATGGATTGCTATGGTAATGTCGAGAGAACCCCAAGTCCATGTTTGCTGCACCCAGCAAACCCAGCTGGCAGCTGAGGGGGGCGACTTGACTTTCATTTTGACAGAGTGAAAATTTATTTAAAAAAGAATGGTCCATTATTAATTTATAAAGTTTGCTTTTTCAGTTGGCTTATTTAGTAGGGAATCTTCAATGCTGAAGTAGAATTTGAAATAAAATAGTCTTATGATTAGAAAGCCAATCACTTCCAGTTATTTTTCTGAACTTCACTAAAGTAAGTCATTTCCTTAAAAGTGGCCAGTCTCCCGGCCCAGTTTCTGTTCATTTGACTTTGACTCTTAGTAGGTTTAAAGGTGACAGTAGGTCCAGGAAGAACAGGCCAAGTGCTGTGTCTCTCACCTGTTCTTAAAGGGACATCTTGAGCTTAAGTAGTTATGGACCTGGTGGCCAGTCCCATGGAAGCCTTTCGATGGGGACATCAGGTTCTAGAAGTAGCGATGCTGCGGTAGAGGCTCTGAACAGTGGCCATCTTGACAGATGTGACAAGAACTTGCCAGCAATGCACAGATCTGCCCGTTCTCCCTGCTGGTATTGGTGTCAGCATTATTTCATATTTACCAGTCTGATGGGTACATGTCATACGTAATTTAAATTTAAATCATACTTTATTTTAAACATTCGAGACGTATTCTTGCTTATACATAGCTAAAGTGACCTCCAGATTCTCTGCAGCCTTGCTGGCTGTGGCCCACAGCTCTCCCCCATTCATAGGCATGCCGCCGCAGTGCTTGGCTAGTGCCTTCTGTATTGAGGAAAAGGCAGTCTCACAGAGTCTGACAAGTGCGGGTGATGGCTTTCTGTCCCCGCTCTGCTTCTCAGTTCAGAACCGATCCTCCAGAGGCACTGGATTGGTTATTCTGCCATGATTACTTCCTTTGTAATTAAGGAAAATCAGGTTGCCTGAAAACTTGGGTAAGAACTTTTTTGCCAGGGAGCTGTACCCTTGACTGGACAGTGGCCCAGATAGTTTATGTCTATTTATATCACAAGTGAAGATGATTAGGACAGTGGAGGGTACTGAGAGAGGCCCACAACTCTGTCCTTTGTATTTAAAATGTCAGTCTGATTACAATAACTAGGTGTGCACTGTGTTTGAGCTAGTATGCCACTTTCACTGAGAATCGCCTGTCACCTGATACATACTGCACTGCTGTCTTCCCGTCTAGTGTCTCCTGGGGTTCGCCTACTCATTGCTGGCCTGTGCATTGTGGCCAATGGTGGCATTCTTAGTTCCTGAGCACCAGCTGGGAACTGCATATGGCTTGTGAGTATTGCATTTCTCCCACAGATCGTACATACGCCTTCTGCTGTGTTATCGGTTGCCGGAACGTCCTGTGTGTTCTAATGTCGTTACTCTGTGTGCTCAGGGTTCTGGGACAGCTCTGCACCTGCACATGACTAGAATCAGTTAATCCACTTAAGCAGGTGTACTGTGTGGTGTTTCTGGTCACTTTCCCTAATTGTGACCTGAGGAGAACAGCCCAGTGGAGGAGCACTCATTAGCTCCTGGTTTTAGAGATTTCAGTCTTTGCTCTGTTGATTCTGGGCCTGCAGTGAGGCAGACCCCTCCTGGCAGGCAGGAAGCACGCAGACAGGTATGCACGCATGTGCTTACTCACACATACATATGTCTGCACTAAGGCCTTTCTTCCTTTCCCCTCCATTAGTCAGGGTTCTCTAAAGCAGTAGAATTTATAGAATGCATTTCTCTATATATGCAGAAGAAAACTTATTAGAGTGACTTACAGGCTGTGGTCCAGCCAATCCCTTGTCTTAGGGTTCTATGGCTGTGAAGAGACACCATGACCATGGCAGTTCTTATAAAGGAAAACATTTCATTGAGGCTGGCTTACATTTTAGAGGTTTAGTTTATTCTTGTCATGGAGGGAACATGGCAGCATCCAGGCAGACACGGTGCTGGAGAAGGAGCTGAGAGATCTACATCTTGATCTTTAGGCAGCAGGAAGAGAGCTGAGACACAGATGCATTTCCTCCAACAAGGCCACTCCTCCTATTCCACTTTCTGTGAGCCTATGGAGGCCATTTTCTTTCAAACTACCAAGTCCAACAATGGCTGTCTATGAACAGAAGRTCCAAGAATCCAGTAGTTGTTCAGTCGACAAGGCTGGATATCTCAGCTGGTCTTTAGTAAATGCCAGAATGTCAAAAGAAGTAAGCTCTAATGCCAGTGAAGGAATGGACTTGATTCAGAGAGAGCAGACAGGCAGAGACCAAAAGCTTCCTTATATGGGCTTCCAGCAGAAGGTGTGGTTCAGATTAGAGGTGCGTCTTCCCATCACAAAAACCCTGATTAGACGTGGATCTTCCCACTTCAGATTAAGTCAATATCCTTCATGGTGCGCCCTCCATTTGAGGGTTTTAGTTAGTTCCAGATGCAGTCCAGGTGACGACAAGAACAGCCTCACGTTGCACTTTTATTCTATTCGGGCCTCCAGCCTATGGGATGGTGCTGTCCATATTCATGTCTTTCCCATTTAAGTTACTCCTCTTTGGACATGACCAGCAGTCATGCCTAGAAGAGTGTTTTTCTGCTAGGTGCTTCTTAGCCTAGTCAACTGTAGTTACACTTGGCCATCAACCAGGGTAAGCCTCTAGCGATTTAGGTGGAGTAAACTATAACCCATAAGATGCGATTACAGACATGACCACTCTTGTTCCTTGACCTCTCAGTAGGAGGTTGATTCCTGTCCCAGGCCCCCAAAGGCAAAGGCTGCTCTCTTCATTCAGGAAGGCATTTTGTATTTCACTTGCCTTGGAGTAGATGATCTAATAGCAGAACAGTCTAGGATAAAACCCAAGACTTGCTGGGCGCGGTGATGCACGCCTTTAATCCCAGCACTCTGGAGTCAGAGTCAGGTGGATCTTGGTGACTTTGGGGCAAGCTTGGTCTACAAATTGAACTCCAGGCCAGCCAGGGTGACAGTCTCCTTGTCTCAGACCAAAATCTATCAGTTTGTTCTCCAAAAGTCTATCAAAGCACCAGTAGCGTGTGGTTCGGATGCTAATGCTAATAGCGAAGTTAGTCTGGGTATGAAGACTTTGACAGTGATGTGTTCCTGTATCTGGAAATTGTAGCATGCAGTCTATTCAGAACCTTGGGCTGGCCGTCATCTCCATCCTTGCTGGCATGATACTGGATACACAGGGATACTTGCTTCTGGAGGTGTTCTTCATTGCCTGTGTTTCTCGTGAGTTTGCCATGTGGCAGCATTTCGTTTCTTATAACAGAGTAAAGTGTTGACATTTTACAGTTGGGCTTTGCCATTACTGTTTAAAGTAAGCTAGACAGTGTGCCTCAGCGAGTAGGCGTGGAGGGCCAAGCTCTGCCTGGGTCTCTGAGGTAGCTCTGGGCTTTTGGGAGGCCAAGGGTAAAGTTCTGATTTTGTGTTTGTAAAGGCTCATGGTTTTTCAGGTGAGAAATCCCTTCAGAACCACTTCTTTGACATGACAAATGGGCCAGGAGCTGCCAGGAGTTTGGGGGACAAGAAGGAGGGTCAGGGCAGGCGCTGGCTGGGAGGGGTGGCTACTCCCCCTCCTGTAGGGCCTCCATGTTCTCTGGCTCTGCCATTCCTGGGCTAAGAAGCAGTGGTTCCCTATGGGGACAAACGCTGTGGCACTTCAGAGCTCTCAGAAGCAAGGACGAACAGTGGTCTTTAGCTGCTGATTAGGAGGGATTTGGTCTGTGCTTGAGTGGCCGGCGGCGGCGGCGGTGTCATTTACAAGTGTGCCTTGTGTTTTTTCAGTGTCACTGTTAGCTGTGGTCTGTTTGTATTTGGTGAACCGTGCCCAAGGTAAGCAGCTCTGCGGATTTCTTCTTCATCTCGGGTGGATCGTCTCCAGGGCCAGTGTTTTCTTTAGGTTGCGTTGGTGATTTCCCAGTCTTAGGGCCTGGAACCTAGGTTTATAATCACGCATTCTGGACCATCACATCTGTTAGAATCGCCTTTATGCAATTCATCTCTAGGAAGATCAATGTTTCTTAATTAAAAATCTCAGGTGTATATTAGCAAAAACCCCTAAGCCCCTCATATTCTCTTTTCTAAAAAAGAAAAAGTAAAACCTTTCACTTTAATGTTGAACATGTTTGATTTAGAATTAGAAATAACCGATTTTTAAAACTAGTACATGCATTAGAGTTTTTTTTTTTAAATATGAATTCAATGCTACCTTTATTAATCTTTGACTGCCTGTCCTTAACGAGCCTGGTAGAATGTAAAGGAGAATGCCACACAGTGTTGCCTGTATAGAGTTCAATTTGCTTTAATTTTTCTTAGTTTTCAGTATTACCAACATTTAACGCGGTGTTTTCATTGACAACACATACCTTCATACTTAAAAAAAGGAAGCTAAAATGAAAGCATGATTATAGGACATATTTTTTAATCTTGCACCACTTTATGCAAATATTTGTGTGTGATTGAATTTTAATTATTCATGTTGCTTAAAGTGACTGTGTTCATTTATGTTTTAGGTGGGACTCTAAATTATTCTGCAAAACAAAGGGAACGGATGAAGCTTTCTTAGCCAGAGTGAGTACTTAAGGGGGAAGGTAGGGTCTTGAAACTCTTAACTAGGAGTGTTTATTTCAAGTTAGGTATGGACTTTATAGCTGTTAGTTGCCTTCTTGGTTTTTAAGAGCTAATAATTAGGTCTGGAAAAAGCAGTATGAAATTCTTACTTCAGGAAATCTAAGATKACCAGAAAGGCATAAAATGAAAGAAAGAAAAGGAATTGGACTTGTTGCCTTCCCGGCAGAGCAGGCCTCAGGGCTCATTCACGGAGCGTGCGCGGCCCCGTCCTGTGCCGCCCTGTGCTGGCTGCGTGTGCCCCGCTCTCTGTCAGCTGGCCCTTTTAACAGTGGTTAAGATAACATTTCAGCTTTCCCTGTGGCCTACTTTCATTCTGGGCTGGGTTAAAATGCTCTGACCAAAAAGCACCATGGGGAGGAAACCATTTTTTCCAGGTTACGATCCTATCAGTCATTGAGAGAAGTTGACAGGAACTTGAAGTGCGAACTGTGGGGGGACGGGGAAGGCTGCTGGCTGTCGCCCCCTCATTGCTCATGCTCGCCCGCCTTGTCTGTACGGCCCCTGCCCTCCTGTGCAGGGGTGGGACTGCCTCACGGTGCAGGGGACTGTGTCGATTGACAATCGGACAGTGCCCAGCAGACACGCCCACGGGCCGGTCTGATTTGTATTACATTCTGTCCCTGGTGTGTCCCTCACCTGTCTATCTTGATAGCTGCATGCTGTTTTATGTTTCTCAAGACTATAGTCTAGGGCTTAAGTTATTTTTTATAAGTATGTTCTAAAACATGATGGCATTTCTGTTTCCTGTTATTTCTAAAACTTTTAGCAATTAAGCTTCTTATAATTTAAAGATTTATTTGTCAATATGCCTCTCAGCTGATTATTGAGTTTTGAGACTCGAACAGGGTGAAGTTTGGTGTAACAGCCTGTGGTTTTTCAAGTGGGTGGCACTCTCCAGTGTTCATGTTATAAAGTCGGAAATGAGAGGTTAAAGAGCCGGCTCAGTGGTGAAAAGTGCACACTGCTCTTACAGAGGACCGGAGGTCAGTTCCCAGTGGCCGTGCCGGGCTCCAGGGAACCCAGGGTCTCTTCCCTGGGCGCCTGAATGCCAGTAAAAATGATGCTGCTTACGCCTCAGGTCACAACGCTACACTCTCATTCTGAAAATGGCACGGGGCTTCCTGTCTTTTTTACTGCTTTTTGGTGATTTCCTGTGTTATGTTTTGCAGATAAAGCTCTGACTGTACCGTGAGAAGGGGTAACATTCTCTGCTGACTGGAAACCTTCAGGACGAGTTTCTTTTTTAAAAAAGTCATGTAGAAAAATAATAGAGTGGAAAATGTATTTATATTTGAAATATTTCTACTTAAAGTGGTTCATACAGACTTTTAGCCTTTCGTAACCATGTGTTGTGAAAGATTTCTAGTCAACAGTGAACAGTTTAGGGAATCTGGAACATTCAGGCAAGAACCTCCGTAAGGATCTACGTCTTCTGCTGGGGGGATTTTTAATAAGAGCATCCTTCGGATGTATGGAGCCTTTCTTTGTATTATAGCAGGAAAAAGGGAAAAGCCCACAGAACACGAGGGGCTGGGCTGGAAGGCTGTTACTTACACAATAAAGAATGACATTTTAACCGCACTCACTGTGTCCTGGAGAACAGCTGCTCCATAGCTCCCACTGGGAGACCATGTGTGAATGTCTCAGTGATGGCTGCTGAGCAGCAAACCTTTGGAAGTTTTTTTCCTTCTCCTTAAAGACAATAAAAGTGTCCTTCAATTTATGATGGCTGCTTATGTCCATGGGTACATAAAACCAATGCAAAAGGTATACTTGATGTCTTCCTTATAGTGCAACACTGATTTCAAGTTTTCTGTGGAAGATAATCTCCAGAAATCAAATCTGCAATAAAGAAAATGTCCTAAGTACACAGTCTCACTGAATCGTTTTATAGCTGTAGGGAACGTGGTACATGGTATTGTATGTTTAAAGCTTTGCCACCAAGGGCTAGAGAGACAACTCGGTGGTTAAGAACATTTACTACTCTTWAAGAGGACCCCAGTTCAGTTCTCAGCATCCACATGGGGCCCCTCTAGTCACCTAACTCCAGCTCCAGGGGATCCGGCACCCCCTGGTTTCCTTAGGCCCTTGCATGTGTGCATGCTCACACACACACACACACACACACACACACACACACACACACACACACACACACACACGATGATGACTCAAACAGTGCAGAAACAGTTTGAAAATGCATTCCTTTTTGGTTTATAGTTTGTTATAATTCTTCACTTGTGAGTTTCGAGGCTTTGACTACATGTGGTTCCTGTAGCACATGCCCAGTGCACTAAGTGCCCCCCCCCCGCACTGGCCCTGTCCTTTCCACCGTGTGTCCTGCCCGTCTCACAGGGTGTCCATTGCGATTTCCTTCTCCAGAGTGTTCTCCAGTGCACACTTCTAACCTGCTTTCATCTGACTTCAACAAAAACCCTGGTTTCCAGCCCAGAATCATCCTAACAGAGAAACGTCTCCAGGCACCCAAGCTGTATACAATTTATGATACCTCTGGACTTTGAAAACCTCACACTGTGCCTTCTCAGCTCACTTCGGTTTGTCAGGAATTTGTGTCCCTGTGGGTGTGGGGTGTATTTGATGCTCCTTAGATTGTCAGCTCCAGGAGAGCAGGGACATTGCCTGGTTTGTTAGTGAATGTATCTCAGTGCCTAGCATAATGTATGTACAAAACTTTTTCTTTTTGAATAATGTATAAAATAAAAAGTAATTGGAATAACCTATTTGGAGGATAAATGGCAACACAAATAAAATGATCTAAGAAGGCTTTGTAGGCTGCCTGCCTTCTGGCTTAGAAACCTTATATTTAATATACACTGCTAGGAAACTGTTGGCCAATCAGGTATATTCTAAGGCAGCGTCTTCTTTCTGGGCTTTATAATGACCTGACAGGGCGTCGTTCACATCTGTAGTGTGAGTTGTTTTTGTGGTGCTGCAGTGTGTGTGTGTGTGTGTGTGTGTGTGTGTGTGTGTGTGTGTGTGTGTGTGGCTGAGCCAGTGCTGGGCCATGCATGTGTTAGGCACAGGCTTCTGACCAGGGGAGCAGCCCCAAGACAAGCTTTGGGAAGTGCATTCTGTGGAGGTTAGCGAGCTCATGTGTATGGGTAGAGTTCTTCCCGTTATGGTGCTGGCAAGAGTGCTGAGTTCAAGAGACACCAAGAATTGTTTCAACTTACCTACAACCTGGTTGAGAGAGGGGGGTGGGTGGGAGGAGGGGGGAGGTGTGCAGGAGTTGTTAGCTTTAGCCTCTTAATACTGTGCCAAAACAAAACACAAGTGAGTCTTTTCACGGGGAGGTGCAAAACACATGACTATTCACCCTGGGAGGGGAACCCACTACAGACCAAAGTATCAATTACACTGAAGTCCAGCTTGGCTAACCAATGAGTCCTTCTCTTCCCTTCTCCCTTCTCTTCCTCCTCCTCGTCTTTTTCATCAAGGTCTTGCTACAGAGCCTTGAATAGCTTGGAACTTGCTATGTAGACCCTTTGAGCTCAACTCAGATTTCCACTAGGATTAAAGGGGTGTGATACCACACTCCAAGGAACTGGGGTTTTATTGATATTACAGGAGCAGGAATGACACACAAGGTTGCATCACACATGAACTCTGACTATACACACATGCATGTGCACACACACACACACACACATACTCACACACACACACACCCTGCACAGATGAGGGTAAGTAGACACTAGTTCTCACCCCTAACCAGGAAGCTATCTGCAGTTGGTACCTGTTGGCAAAGGAAAAAATTAGTTTTCTCTAACGGAGTCTAACTGTGTAAGATTTGGTTAATGAGATTCAGGACATTTGGGACTGCCATGGTGTAGGAGTTTGTCCTTTGAAGTGGGTTCAATGCATGTCTACAAGTGGCTTTTTGCTCTTCTATTTCCTGAAAAAAAAAAATTGCTTCTGTTCCTTGTCACACTTCTGTTTTTGAAGTTTTATTCTGAGTTGAATTTGAGAAACAGGCTTTGCTGTGCAGCCCTGGCTGGCCTGGAACTTACAGTAATCTTCTTCCCAGGTGCTGGGGATAAGGCCACCAGGCTGTCCCACATTTAGTTTTTGACATGTAAAAATTGTTTATATGTATGGAGTGCCGTGTGACATTTTGATACATGTGGCTTCAAATCTGAACTGTCTTAGGGTTCCTATTGTAATAAACACCACGACCCACGCCAAACTCGTGGGGGAAAGGGTTTATTTCACCTCACAGCTGGTACTCCATCACCCAGAGAAGCCAGGACCACAGGAGGATGCTTCTCACTGCCTTGCTCCTTGTGGCTTTCTCACCTGCTTCCTCCTAGCAGCCAGGTTCTTCTGCCCAGAGGTGGTGCCAGTCAGTGAGCTGGGCCCTCCCACACCAACCATCAATTAGTAAACCGCATAGTCTTGTTCATGGGCCAGTCCGGTGAGGTCATTTTCTCAGCTGATGTTTCTTTTTCTAAAATGACTAGCTTGTGTCTAGTGGATATAGAATTAGCTAATGCAATGCTCTCTTTAAATATAATTCCTCACAGCTAAAAATTATCGAAAATCTATTTAGCTTGCATTTATTTGTTTATTTACTTATTTAATTTATTGAGACTGGGTCTCACAATTAGCTCTGATTGGCCTGGAACTCACTATGTAGACCAATCTAGCCTCAAACTCACAGAGATTTGCCACTCTCTTCATCCTGAGTGCTGGAATTAAAGGCATATGCCAACAGGCTGGCTTGGTTAAAAAAAAAAAAAAGAAACAAACAAAAAACCCCAACAACAACCATACACATACATTATGGTTGTTGTTCATTCTTACGTTCTTCTTACTTACAGCCGCCCTGCTCTGCATAGACTTCACCATCATTCATTCATGAGATCAYTGGGCATAAGGCTCTTTACTAGAGCTGGTGGCTGTCTTGCTCAGCGACAAATGGACCTATGTGCTCAATAGCTCAGACTGTGACCTATGATGAGTGTCTATGGATTAATTAGAGAACCTGAAAGCTCCAAGATTCCTCGAGAGGATGGTCTTTGAGCCTCATTGTGTAGGTGAAGTTGGCTGATTCATTTAGGTGGAGAAGGGGCAATGCAAGAGAGAGCAGGAAAGACAAGCTAACCTGCTAGGTTGTGGAAACAGTAGAAGCTGCGTAGGAGAGTTTGGGTTGAAAGGGTTGGTGCAAGGCAGGCGGCTAAGGCCTCTTCTCCACGTTCAGCACTGGGGTCTTTGGCTTAGGGAAGAATTTTATGTTGGGGATTGGCAAGACTTAGTTTGCACTTTAGAACAACTGGAAGCAGTAGAAAGGGAATGAATTGTAGTTAGAGGAAACGGATAAGGAGGCAGGAGAATGGTTAGTAGATGGCAACAGGATGCTGGAGAGGGTTGGGGTTAGGGTTAGGGTTAGGGTTAGGGTTAGGGTTAGGGTTAGGGTTAGGGTTAGGGTTAGGGTTAGGGTTAGGGTATGAACTTCAGCTGCAGCAGGATGGGACGGAGAGACAGATTCTGGTGATGGCTGGGAGCTCCAATTCAATTATGGCCATCCGGGGAGGTGCAGTGAGAAGCAGGCTCAAATGAAGGTCACCTTCTAGATTTCTGGCTTGGATGGAAGGTGCTGCCTATTGACCAATGAGTCCATAGGACAGGACTGCGGTTCAGGAGGCAGAGGAGTTCAGCTGGCTTTGTGGAGCTTGTAGTAAGTACCCAAGACACTTAATTTTTGAGTGGACATGGATGGGAAGGGTTCCTAGTGGGACAAGGTTTAGGTTTGGCCACATCAGGGAGGCAGCGAACTGATCCAGTAAGAGGTCAAGATGCAGAG
Organism: Apodemus speciosus; assembly: GCA_002335545.1. Taxonomy (NCBI): domain Eukaryota; kingdom Metazoa; phylum Chordata; class Mammalia; order Rodentia; family Muridae; genus Apodemus; species Apodemus speciosus. Next base: position 3,699,687 of record BDUI01000001.1, on the reverse strand, counting down.
TTGATGCACTGACTGTGAGCAGAGGGGTGAGAAGGTCCCAGTCCCAAGGGCACACCCTCTCCCTCTTGCAGGATGTCGGAAAACAGGAAGCAGAGCAATCTACAGACGCAGCTGAAGGGCGAGGTAGGGAGAAACGGCGTGCTAATGTCGAGCATGGGACGATGGGCTTTGCTCTTTGTAACTGGCAGGCCATAAGCGTGCTGTTGAAGCAGCTGGGGACTGGGGTGGTGGCAGGGGTGGGGCGGGGTGGCATGGGGGAGCAGCCGCAGCCAGGGAGAATGATTTAGATTATGAAATCAGGGTAGAATTGCAAAAGGGAGTGTAACCTACCCTTGCAAAAAAACCAAAAACCAAAAAACAAACAAAAACCAAAAAAACCCCAAGGCTATAAAAGGGAGGCCATGAAGAGCTTCATGCAGCTGCGTGGCAGGATGGGCTAATGCTGTAGAAAGGTCTCTTTCCTAATGTGTTCTTCTACTTGCAGAGTGGAGCATCCTCAGACTCCTCGATTCTTCAATTTTCTTGAAATGGCACATTTTGCCTTGTGTCTGTGATTTAAGCACTATAAAAATGCCCGGCTACAGCTTGCTTCGAGAACATAAGTTCTGCTTCTTCACGCAGATTTCCTCATGAAGCCATTCCCTTTGAAGTAGTTTGATACATTAACAGCAACAAGTCCATAACAAACACAAAAGCCGGGAAATTGAAATCCTCGAGAGACTTAGCTTGTTTATAGGAAAGTAAAGGATAATGAGAAAACACAAGTTTATAAGCCCAGGTTATGCTTAATTGCAAGGGATTCCCCCCCCCCCCAGAATTTCCACTTTTTATTGTCTTTGGAAGATAGAACACAAAGGAAAAGTGAAAATTCACGCAGGTGGTTTGAATTCTGGATTTTGTAAAATTGAAATCGGTGGGTGTTATGGTTTGAATCTGAAGTGTCTCCCAGGGGCTAATGCCTCTTGGGTCCCCAGCAGCTGCTTTGAGAGTTCTGAAAACTTTGAGGGGGGGGAGGGGGGAGGGGGATCTAGCTGGAGGAAGTAGGGCGTGGGGTGGGGCAGGAGGAGGGGCGTGGCCAATGGAGGCTATGTTATCCCTGATGACTTTGGCTTGCACCTTTGCTTCTACTTGCTGCTTCTGGTCGGATTGTGATGTGAATTGCTGTGCTCCAGTATGTCCTCCCCATCGTGAGGAATTGAACCTTCTAGAACTTGAGCCAAAGGAAATCTTTTATTCCTTTTAATTTCTCTAACATAATTTTTTTATTGATAATTTGGGAATTTCACATCATGCACCTCAATCACACTCATTTCCCAGGTCTCTGGTGTTCCTCATCCTGTTGATCTCCCTCCCTCCTCCCAAAAAAAGAAAGAAGGAAAAAATAGGTGAGGACCAATAGCAGAGGGTGCCCTCTGATCTCCACATATGCGCAGATGTGTCATAATACACAAGTGCATGGTTGCACACACACACACACACACACACACACACACACACACACACAGTTTAGGTGGGGGGAGGGAGTGATGGCAGTGAGATATAGCCCCCTTGGTATAATGCTTGCCTAAGAAGCACAAAGCCATGAGTTTTATTCTCAGAACTGCACTGAGCACTGTAGAGTAGGCCTGTAATTCCAGCAATTGGGCACAAGAGTTCACCCTTGGCTACATTGAGTTCAAGGTCAGCCAGGAATACATGAGACCCTGCCTCAAAGGAAAAAAACAAAACCAAAACACATAGGGGAGGAGCAGCAGCGGTGACGGCGGAGGAGGAGGAGAAGGAGGAGGAGGAGGAGGAAGAGGAGGAGGAGGAGGAGGAAGAAGAAGAGAAGAAGAAGAAGAAGAAGAAGAAGAAGA
>BDUI01000001.1:3649584-3680701 GCA_002335545.1 Apodemus speciosus | reverse complement strand
TGTGATTGGGTTAGCTCACTTAGGATGATATTTTCCAGATCCAACCATTTGCCTACAAATTGCATGAATTCATTATTTTTAATTGCTGAGTAGTATTCCATTGTGTAAATATACCACATTTTCTGTATCCATTCCTCCTTTGAGGGACATCTGGGCACCAGATTTTTACATATTTTAGGTTAAAAATCTTCCCAGCTATTCATGTCCCATTTTTTTCTATTTCATACTTTGCTTTCCCGAGTTAGTATATAAATGTTTATATTTATTTTGGATTTTTGAGAAATAAAAGTTCTTAATTTTGTTTTGTGACATAATTTTGCTTTATGGTCCAGGCTGAACTTAGATTGGCAATCCTCCTGCCTATGGGTGAGACTACAACACCATTAATTAATTTCCATTAATTAATTCACTTTCCATCACAATTACAGCCCCCTCCTCCTAGTCCCTTCCCTCACATAGGCCCCCTCCCCATCTTACCCTCCCCTTCTCCTCTGAGAAAGTGGAGGTCCCCCTCACCCCCAGGATACCAATCCACCCTGGCATATCAAGACACTGAGGACCAGGCACATCCTCTCCCACTGAGGTCAGACAAGGTAGATCAGTTAGGTTAATGGCATCCACAGACAGGCAACAGTTTTAGGGACAGCCCCCTCTCCAGTTGTTGGGGGACCCCTATGAAAACCAAGCTGCACTTCTGCTACATATGTGTGGAGAGCCTAGGTCCAGCCCATGTATGCTCTTCGGTTGGTATTTAAGTCTCTGCAGGCCTCTAAGGGTCCAGGTGGTTGACTACATTATTCTTCTTATGGAATCCCTCTCCCCTCCAGGTCCCTCAGTCCTTACCGCCAACTCTTCAAGATTCTCCAAGATCCATCTACTGTTTGGCTGTAGGTCTCTGCACCCTTTTCAGTCAGCTGCCTTCCAGAGGTGGGGCCTCTGAGGACTTATGCTAGGCTCTTCTCTGCCAGCATAATAGAGTGCCATTAATAGTGCCAGGGGTTGGTTCTTGCCCATGGGATAGGCCAGTCATTGATTAGCCATTCCCTCAGTCCCTGCTCCTATTTTGTCCTTGAACTTCTTGAAGGTATGACATATTTTGGGTTGAAGGTTTTGTGGGTGGGTTGGTGTGCTGATTCCCCCACTGGGAGTCCTGCCTAGCCATTTCAGGCTCCATATGCCCCATTGCTAGGAGTCTCAGTTAGAGTCATCTGAATAGACTCTCTGGAGCCTCTCTGACCCTAGGTCTCAGGCACATTCTAGAGATGCCCACCTCTACCTGCCACCAAGTTTTGTCTACTCTCTATCTCCCTGACTCTCATTACATCTGACCCCCCTACTCCCGTTCCCCTCCCCATCCCCTCTCACATCCAGTTCCCTCTCTCTGTCTACCTCCAATGACTATTTTATTTCCCCTTCTGAGTGAGATTCAATCATCCTACCTTGGGACCCCCTTGTTATTTATCTTCTGTGGGTCTGTGGCGTGTAGTGTGGGCATCCTGTGCTTTATGGCTAATATGTGTCATGGGAGTCCTTTGGGATCTGAACACCAGATTCCATTTTACTGTGGATACAGTTCAACTTATTGTTTCTTGGTGATTTGTGACTTTCGTAGCAGCTTGAGGATCTTTGTGTACTTTAAGTCATTGCTGATGGGTTGGTTTTGTATCCTCCTAATAGGTTTAGCTCTCTGTATGTCTGCACGTGTGCAGAAAAGGCACAATATGGTGGGCTCTGCCTTTTGAAAGGTCACAGTGCCTGCTGTTTGAAGAGCAGAGAGCTGGGTCCTTGGGGGCAGGTTAGGGGCTACTGTGCTAGTCTAAGAAAAGGATGAGTGGTGGGTGGCAGCGGCTGATGAGGGAGGCCTACCAGACTTCTGCCTGAGCCAAGCTGTCTCACCCTTCTACCTTTCTCTACCACACTGCTTCTCTGTTCTGTTTCTGCTTTCTCCTGGCCTCCCATAATTCTCCCTGTCCCGGCAGGTATGCCCAACCCATGACCTCTGGGTTGTGTGCACCCAAGATAGCTATGACCCAACAGGAAGGATTGTTTTTTTTCAACTCCATTGAGTATTTATTGAGGTTCTTAGATGTGTTGCAATGTTCAAACATTGGACATCTGAAGCCTCCTAAGGCATCCTTTGGCTTCTGCTCTTGTTGGATATTTCTCATCTCTGCACAGAGGCAAAGAGATGCTCCCAGGACATGGCAGTTGGTCCTAGTAAGCAGGCCACTCACACAGTGTGGACTGACAGTTGTGGACTAACACTCATGTTGCTTGTCTGTATGGTCCTTCCTAGAGCCTGTGACTGGGGCGACAACACTTACAGAGTTAGGAACAAACCACACTTGGTGACTGAACGTCTAAGACTCAGCAGTCTGGGAGCACAGGTCCCTTAGAAGCGCTGTAAATGGCTGGTTCATGTGTCCTGTGAGGGTTGAGAGCATCCCAAAGAGAAGACACATGCAAAAGAATATGTTTTCTTTTCCAACCCATTTTTTTCAAAACAAACATTTCTAAATTATGATCTTGACTTCTGAAATATATGACTGTAAAATAAAACGTGGATGGAAAATAATAACTGAAGTCTGTCTCCATATGCAGAGTTTCATTTATTAAAAAATATATCAGCCAGGGCTTTGCTCTGAGATATTTTGTTTAAGTACAAACCATAAATTAGAACTGACATTCCTATTAATGATGGGAGGCAGTTATATATGTTTGTGGTAAAAAGAACAAAGTGGAAAAATTTGAAGCTGATTCTATACAAGGCTGATTAAAAGCAGTTGTTGCGGAGAATGAGAATGAGCCTTGATTTCATGTTCAGGAACACACGTCCAACGTGAGGTCCCTGAGAGCCGTACAGTGAAATACGAGGGGAACTGTGGAGCTGCAAGGGGTTTCATTTACACACACGGCTTGCGTATTAATATTTTCATTGATTTATTTTCATGCCAATATGTCTTGACATAAATATGGTGATCTATAATGTATCGACCATAAAAGTCAACATTATTTTTAAAGCTGACTCAGGGAAATAAAAGCCTCATTGTTAGGGCTGATATATACGCTATGTCGCCCTGTTGAAAAGTTAACCTCTCTCCTCCTGATCCCAAATGAGCGAAATGAGAGGGATGCATTTTAATGGCTCCTAACCTTTACTGCAAGTTTTGTTTCATGGCCAGCGTCCAAGTGCCCAGGCTACAAAGATGGAAAAAGAGCGCGTGCTCCAGACCCCAGAAAAGACTCTGTAAGCTGAGAACGATGGCAAAAACTTCTGTTGGTTCTGTCTGGACTCCATCCACACAGTTACCTGGTCCATATAAAAGGGGCTGCTTGCCCCCCTCCTCTCTCTCTCTCTCTCTCTCTCTCTCTCTCTCTCTCTCTCTTGCCTCTTGCCTCCTTGTTCCCCCCTCTCTCCCATTCCCTTTCCCCCTTTCTCCATGTGGTCATGGTCAGCCTCTACTTCTCTACTTGCTCCTTCTCTTTGCCTTTTTCTGCCTCGACTACTCTCTCAACTCCCCTCCCCATGCCCTATGTAAACTCTATTCTGTGCTATACTGTCATGTATGGCTGGTCCCTCAGGGGGAAGGGACGCTTTGGCACCCCTCCCCCACACCTCAACACCCCCCTAGAACATATTCTTATATTTCTTTATCCTTTTATCATTATAACAGCTTTAAACTTAGTCCTTAGGATGCAGAGGCAGAAGGATCTCTGTGACTTTCTAGGTCAGCCTGATTTACATATTACATTTTAAGCCAGCCAGGGCTGTCTCAAAACACAACAATAAAACAAACAAAATTATACACAGCATCAGAAGTAACAACAACAAAGGAAAAAAACTCTGCTAAGAAGATAGCTACTTGGGAAACAATTCTCTTCATAGGATGAAAGGCCCGTGATATCTTCTAAGACAGACACCATGAGCCCATCACCCTGTCTTGGGTTGTTAGCGAAAGTGGTGATGTACAACAGGGCACTCCAGAACACAGAGGACACGTGAAGAAAGTGTCAGCTGTGGAAAATAACAGTAGGCGCCAGAGTCAAGGGCTTTATACTGAAACTCTGTGTAGGCCACACACACTGTGGTGCAGCCCTTGGTCAAGTGATCAGCATGGGATAAAATTTCGTCCAAAAGAACATAGATTAGTAGTGAAGGGAGAATGCTAACAAGTCTTGGGGAGACCTGGGTGGCTGCTCTCCTGGCTCAGTTTCTGAGCAGTATAAATTTGCTGGAGACAGCAAATATTGAGACTTTTTAGTGTGTGTGTGTGTGTGTGTGTGTGTGTGTGGCTTTCTGAGCACCAGATAGGTGGAATCATACACAAATGCAAACTGTTAAACCTTAAAGAAGTTAAATAGTGATTTGCCCAAACTATACAGCTAGTCAGTTCTGAGCTGTACTTGGAATAGATGCCTGGCTTTCCATCCAGGGTGCTCCTTTATTCCGCATGACGGAATAGAAGCCACATCAATAACACACAGGCACGAAGAACACTCCACACCATTGCAGAACCTTGTTTCCAAGTCACCTCTGTGTTGTAGCTGATCTTGCCAACTCTCCTGATGACCTTTAGGATATCACGCCTTATGTGAACTCTGCTGACTCAACCGAAACCTTTAATCACCGCATACCACGAACACTCCTGGGCACAGCTCCTTCTCTCGTTTGACCACTCATTAACGACTTCCTTGCTGGTGATTAAAAGCCCGTGTCAAAGGTGAGCAAGCAAAACAGTAATTTATGAACTCCTACAATCCACATGTGCTGGTGCTTTAGGTAAGGCCTACAGCAGGAGCCCACATGGTATCACCAGAACTGTCCTAGATCTGTGCAATTCTTGCTCCACTTTCTCCAACTCTCCTCCACACTAATATATGTTCTGCTTCCTTCTTTTCTGCCACAGACTGAACTCTTCCATCTGCTCATTTGAAAATCCAGCGAGAAAACTGTCTCTCATCCTGGAAGTCCTGAGTCCCCAGCAGTCCTATTATCTTGTCCCAAGCTTTATGTCTGTCCTAGTTTAACTACTGAGAACAAGAGGATGACAAGACCTGAAGAAGAAATGATTATACCCAAATACTATGGAGATAGAGTGAGAAGGAGTGAGCAAGAAAGGGGGGGAGGAGAGACGAAAGAGTCTGACAACGTAATAGGGAATGTATTAGCAAACGAGAGAAACTGGATACAGTGCAGCAAACCCAGTGACTTGTCTGACAGTATGTTCATACTATGTCTCCTCTTTTACTCCTTTCTGATTTGTGATGTCGTGTTCCCCATGTGACTTCTAACAGTGGAGTCCCAGGGCTAGCTAGCTCCAGGCCTCCTTCCTTTCCAGGTCTGTACTCACTGTCAAGGTGGTCTTGTCCAGAGAGTTCTGGAGGGGAAAGAGTATGATAGTCTGGGGCACCCCAAGTCAACCTTGGCTACGGTCAAATCTGTAGGCCATAGAACTTAACGAGAAATAGTAGTTAATGAGGAATCTCGAGGGGGAAAGAAGGCGGTTGACACAGTGTTGTGAGGATGAAAAGCACTTGCTACTCCTTTCCTCCAGCAGTAGGGATGAGCCGATAAGTGGTTACCTCAGAGGCAGGAAGAATAGAGGGAATCAGCCAGGTAGGCTGTGCTCTTGTTAAAGGCGGAGTGCCCTATGCTTGCTCTTCTTGTGAAACTGAATTTCTGCTGGGTTGTGTGCTGGAAAAGCAATGGGATCTCTTGAGTGAGACATTTCCGTCTTCTCCATAGAGGTTTATTGCCATCATCTATGGGATGTATTTTTTTTAACCCTTTGATTCTTGCTGACTGACAAGGCTGCTTTGCTTGTTTTCTTCACGGAGGACTGTACTTTTCAGTTTGCATGTTGTAAGAAAGCGTATATTAGGGTGTTTGGAGTTAGAGATGCAATTTACCTTCCTGAGCTGTCACGTGTCCGTCCATCAGCATCAGTAATGCTCTTTCTGACATCACTCCTTTGCATAAACTCATAACTCACTGTCTAGAGTAGTGACTCTTAACCTTCCTAATGCTGGGACCCTTTAATACAGTTCCTCATGCGTAGTGACCCAACCATAAAATTATTTCTGTTGCTACTTCATAACTGTAATTTTGCTACTGTTATGAATTATAATGTACCTGATGTGCAGGATATCAAATATGCAATCACCAAAGGGGTCATGATCCACAAACTGAGAACCAGTCATCTAGAGAGACACCTCCGAGGTCCCCTGTCTTAGTTTCCTTATTGTAAGCTTACTTGAAAAAAAAGAACTCATGACTCTTGGAAAATACTCTGTAAACAGTATGAGTATTCATCATGCCATCTGTGCCTTCCAAGCCCCTACTTCCTGTCAGCATCTCTCTGTTCTTTCTTTTGCACACGGACTCTTAGAACAAACTGGCTGCTTAGAACCACCTGGAGTCTCCAGAGACTTTGCTGCCCAATAGACTAAATGCCCAATTTCCTCTTTTTCTCTTCTAGGAAATCGTGTGTGTGTGTGTGTGTGTGTGTGTGTGTAGTGTGTATTGGTGTAGTGTGTGTATTATATTTTGGGTGTATGTGTATTGTGTTTGTGTGTGTTTTGTGTGATTGCATTTGTATGTATATATATGTGTGTAGTGTGTATATTGTATTTTGGGTGTGTATTGTATTGTGTTTGTGTATATGTATTTTGTGTGTATGTCTATGCATATGTATGTGTTTAGTGTGTGTTTTGTATTTTGGGTGCATGTGTATTGTATGTGTATTTTGTGTTTGTGTATTTTGTATGTGTGTGTATGCATACTCATGTGCATGTGCACACATCTGGATGCTAGAGGGAAACTTCCAGCTGTCATTCCTCAATTGTTGTTCATCTTGGTTTTAACTTTTTTAAAAAATAATTTCATGCTCAGGCCACGCCCCTAACACTAGCCGACTCCAGCTGCTCAGGTGCAAGGCACATCAGTCAGAAGAACAGAGACCCCCTGCTGCACCAAAGGCCAAGCTAATCAACAGAAGTCAGGCCCTCCTAGCCTGACAGAGATTCCATACTGGATCAGAGGTCACACTGGCCACCAGAAATCCAGGCCACAAAGACCAAAGAGGAAACAGAAACCGAGAAACAAAACACCCATTCAATGAAGACAAATCCAGAAATCAGCACCTCAAACCCAGATGCCTAAATACCAGTGTAAGAACATACTCAATAGCCAGTGCAATATTGTACCATCAGAGCCCAGATATCCTATGACAGCAAGCCCTGGGTATTCCAGTGCAGTGGAAGCACAAGGAAATGACCTTAAAACAAATTTTATGAAGATGATAGAGGTCTCTAAAGGGGAAATGATAAAAATCCCTTAAGAAATCTAGGAAAGGACAAACAAAAAATTGGAGGAAAGCAAAAATCATTTTACATATATAGGTTTTGCTCACTGACCATTCTTAACTCCTTACCACTTCTGTACATCCATCCTTCACCTCTCTCTCTCTCTCTCTCTCTCTCTCTCTCTCTCTCTCTCTCTCTCTCTCAGATCTGTTTGTTTTGTTTGAGACCTACAAGATTGACCAGAGCCATCTGTGTGACAGGAGATTGGAACTACTAACTGGAGTCTGATAGTCTCAGCAGAGAGTACACACCAGAAACAATGATGGCGTCTCTTCCAGAATTTATCCATAACAATGGCTCAGTGGTAAAGACCTGTGAGCCCCACCTCCTTCCTTGACTGACGATAGGATTGGCCTTATGTGGACACAGTGTGGATGACCACAGTTGCCAACCTTTTACACTAATTTCTATGTTCCTGTGTGGCTAAGAGCTGTGTCAGTTGCCTGCCGAGGGTCACAGTACTCCAATAACTTGGACTTTACTGCTGAATTGAGCAGGTCAAGTGGATTATAAACTAATGCAGGTTGACACAAACCTCCTAATAATATAGCCAAGGCCCAGAAACATTTGAGAGAAGCTGGAGGTACAGGGCACAGGAACAGATGCAGTGAATTTCAATAGAGCTTTCTTTATCATTAGACTCATCATTTGGATGCCCATTCCGAGCAGGAGAGGACTCTGATGGTTTTAAGAGATGAGGCAGGCTTTTCCCTTTGAGACACAGGCCTCATATTAAGATGTAACATTTATTTTTTTTGTACAGTGTGCATGATATTGCCTTATTTCAATTTTTCCCAACATCAGCAAAGCCACACCATCATTGCAGTGAATCAGATTGTAGGAAAAGCATGCCTGTCCCGACTCCCAAAACGTCCTGTTTGTCAGCAATCCTGTTCCTCTGGCTCTGACTCAGTCTGAAATATTCCAATACCAAGTTGGCCCTGAGACTCAAGTCACGAGTCCACTTCTTTGAAAGCCAGAATATCTGCTCCTGGAATATGTCATGCTCTTTTGTACTTCAGAATCTTTGTGACCCTTTTCCCCTGCTTCAAATACACATTCTCAGCTCTTTCTCTTCATGGCTGGATTCTTCTTATCCTTAAAATTTCAACTGAAATGTCATGTAGCACAAGGGCTTTTCACTATCTCAGAAACAATCTGTACTGCAATTTCTAACTTTATCAACTTATTTACTTTTCAAAATTTCCTCAAAATCTGCTTATTATATTTTGATTGATTTTTTTTTCAAGACAGGGTTTCTCTGTGTAGCCCTGGCTGTCCTGGAACTCACTCTGTAGACCAGGCTGGCCTCGAACTCAGAAATACGCCTGCCTCTGCCTCCTAAGTGCTGGGATTAAAGGCGTGTGCCGCCGCCACCCGGCTTGATTGATTTTTGTGTCTTTCCCCAACTGAATTATACATTAATAGAAGTCAGGGACCTAGTCTGCGTTCTTAGAGTAGCTTACACATGTAGACATTTAATAGTTGTCAGCTGGTTTCTAATTATTCTGTTGTGCTAGGTGACTAACCTGTAGTTCATGAGCTACTTATGTGGACAAACACAAAATTGTAAACTTCCTTAAAACACTATGTGAATTTTTTTTGCAATATGTTTTTTTGAACTTGTTGTGTGGCTCTTGGCATGAGCCTTGGCATGTCCTGCTGCAGTGTCAAAAGCTTAGATATGCCGGCAGGGATGGTGACTTGGGGCTTGCTCTCACACAGTGATGGAACGGATGTTACACCTGGGCTCATATGGATGATGGCCAGTTGGCCTCTGGGGCTGTTGGCAACTACTATCAGACACAGGCACAAGGAGACGTAGTTTGAGTTGATAGAGCTCAGTGGCAGAACACCCGGCTAGCCTGCACCAGGCCCTGGATTTGATCCCTAGCACCTATTAATAAATAAGTGGATAGGTGAATAGGTAAATAAATTGCATTTAGGAAAGGAAAGCAGCTTGAGATTTTACTCCACGGCCTTGACTTTTTGGGTACTTGGATTCTTCTATTCTTCGTTGCTTCTATTCTTCATTTTCCTTTTCAGGCACAGCTGTAACAGACGCATCGGTGCTGACACAGGATGCCTTCATTTCATATTCATTTTTGGTATGAAGCATGCATTCCTGAGAGTGGTAAGTGAGATAAAGCAGCTGATGCCAGAGTGAACTTTTTTTTTTATTTTAAATCCTTATAATTTATTCAAATGAAAAGATCTGAGGTGAGACACAGCAAATGAATGTTAGTATATTTTAAATCCAGAGTGAACTTATACTGTTTTTGGCAAAGAAGTCCTGCACAACATGGAAGCAAAGAAAAAGATTAATCAGTTATGACTTATTCTCATCTTCAAAAATAATATGTGTGGTTGGCCTGTTTGTTCATAACTTCGTATGAGTGATTAATGGTTTAATGATGACTGATTAAGCATCTTCGCTGTTACTGCTATTTGCTGCTAACGGTATAAGTCAGCTTTTACTGGGTTATGTAGCAACAACAAAGAGCTCCAAAATCTTAATGGTTTACAACAAAGCATCATTTCTCACCTACAGTGCATCAACTGTGAGCTGGTCTTGTTTCTGTTTCTTCTTTATCTTGAGATCCAGGCAAAAGGAACAGCCTCTCGGGGGAATTGAGCTCATAGCAGATAGATGGTAAACTTGTAGCGTGGTCAAGCCTTATCTCAACGGGACAGTGTAATCTCAAAGAAAGGCTGAGTATTCAGCTGAGAGTGTTAACACAATCTACTGAATTTTCTATAGAAGTCATAAGGTCTTGGTGCTGGAACACTGTGTGTAGAGGTGCGCATGCATGTGCGTGGATATGGATACCTATTGCCCGTGTGTTCTGATGCCAAAGGCCAATGTCAGCTGTCTTCCTCTTTGCCTTCCACATTGTTTTCTGAGACAGGGTTTGTCCCTGCTTCTGGGGCTCACCAACGCAGCAAGACCGCTAAGCAGTGAGTCCCGGAGAGCTCCCCACTCTGCCCCTCCGAAGCTGGGATTGCAAGTGTATGTGAGCCATGTCCAGCTACTTATGTGGCTGTTGGGAACACAAACACAGATCTCCATGCTTGCGAGCAAGCACATCACTGGTGGATTCTCCATACACAGACTCTGTAGTCCAGAGTGATTTTGAATTTGCTATGTACACTGTGCTAACCTCAAAGCGGGGATTATCCTTTCTCAGTGTTTGAAATGCAACTTTCAAAATGGATGGCATATAAAGGAGAAAAGTGGTTTTTATATGGTAGGGATGGAACTCTGTACAGCAGGAAGATGCTCTATCCATGAGCTATAGACCTAGCCATTGGAAATAAACACTTTAAATTGCCAACTTATATTATATTATATTATATTATATTATATTATATTATATTATATTATATGCAATACATATAATACAGGGAAAAAAAACACAAACTAAAGACTTTGGAGACTTGGTATTTCTACAGTCTGCTGTGTGAGCTTGAACACAGTACTTCACTGGGTCTTTCCCCTTCTGCAAAACAAGCTTAAGTGGTTTGTTTAAATGAGATCCCTCCAGTTCCTTAGAAATCCAAGGTACCCTTTTTTCTGATTCTGCTGTCTGGTGTGTCTGATCTGCAGAAGTGGCAGCACTGAGCTCAGCTCACAGGCTCTCTTCCAGATGTTAGGAAGAATTTTTCTTGGATTCCATGGCAGCTGGTGAGGTGTCTACCTACGTCCTCCATTGGTTTGGGAAGGATAGATCCTGTACCTCGTTTCTTCCTACGGAGCCTTGCCTTTCTCCCACAGAGGACTGCTGCTCAGTTTAGGTATTTTCACTCTCACTTCAGTTCCCCAGAGGGCAAGTTCTGACCAAGTGGCTCTTTGGTATCACTGCAGAGGAGTGTTGAAGAAATGAGCAGCATTGGGTGAACAAAGACAGACTCTAGCCTGGCCCGAGGTTGTTAGAAAAAACAAATCAGACTCTGAAGAACTCCTCTCTCTGCAGCTTATGTTGTATAATGGGATGTTGGATTCACCCCTCGGGTTTTGAAGCTTTTTCCATGAAATGTATACCCAGACCTGTCAAGGTTTTTTTTCTCCCTCAGCACATCTATTCTCATTTCCTTTGCTATTTAGGTCTCCTTGGCACATATCTTAAATTAGACACACTCAACTCTGTCAACCAGACTTAAAGCTTAGATCAGACCCTGCAGAGGCACAGCCACTGAATCAGAGCTTCAAATTCTGGGCAACTTCTGGGTACCCACTCTTTATCTCCATTTAGATGATTTTATATAATCTGAGTCATGGCCTGAGAAATGGAATGGCAGGTTCGAACTGTTCTTTGAAACCTGAACATGCCATTGTATTATTTTTATGGCAAGCAACTAGACTGTTGATTCGATTTAATAGGCTGTATTTTTCCAATGTGTTAAAAGTTCACATACATACATGTCTCTTACACATCTGCATTAGGAGATAAGCACTAGGAGGTTAATGGCGGTGCTGCTTCTAATCAGAGAAAAGTGGGGAGAAGATGCCAAATATCTATCAGTGCCACCAGCACACCACACTCACACAGTGGCTAGGATTAATGATCCAACATGTAAAGAATAAGACACAGTAAAACAGCCAGTCTTAAATAGGACACCTGCACCATACCCCCTATACCAAAGATCCTAGGACCAACACTGAGGAGGGAGCAGAAAGATTGTAAGAGCCAGGCATGGTGGGTGACTGCTGTGAATGGTGTTTTCTGGATGTGACAGGGCCATTGCACACATACAATTTGAAACATGTTTTTGAATTATAAAAGCATACTAGACTCCAAGTGTTATAGAAACATATAATAACCATCTATGAATGATAAACATGAACTTGGAAATGGTTGCCTAAAGCAGGGTCAATCTATATCTGTAATGTTTTATTTCTAAAAAGACTTGAGCTAGCAAAAGAAAGAAAAAAATATTGTAGAATATGAATGTTGGCTAAACTTTGATGGTGGGCACGAGGGTCTTCACAATAGCTTCTTCATATTTTTTGGTGTATGGGGACTATTTAATCCATTTACTGATATTTAACCCTCTCCCCCCCCCCCATGACTTTAGACAGACTGAGTGGCATTGCAGTAGGCTACTGAGCTCATTTCATGAGCTTTGGAGAAGGCAACCCTTCTTTTTAAGTTGAAAATACAACCTTAAATTCTGATTCAAGATATCTTTTGAGAAAAAGCCAGACTCTCAAGGCCTTTTGGTTTATAATGGTTCATTTTACAAGGCTCCTCTCTTGCACCGGCCCCTCCCTGTGCTCAAAAGTTTCCACTGGTCTCTTGCTGTCTTCTGAAGCCCTGGTCCCACTGTGGCCCGCAGCCCTGTAGCATCCAGGCCCTGGCTTCTTCCCTAGGCTTCCGGGATTCCTGTCAGGCCTTTCCTTGTTCCCTCCCACTGGTCAGAGACCTCTGCCTGCTGCCTACCTGACTCTCAACACTCCAGAACTGTGTGTTTCTACACACAGGAACTCACTGTGCCTGTGGATACCTACTTGCACAGGACCTAGCTAGCTGAAGTCCCATTTCCCCTCAGTTCCAGGCAGGCTCTAGGTTGATCTCCAAGGGACTCTTCCTTGATGCTGTTAGGATCTGCAGTGGTCTCGCTGCCTGCTGGATCCCTAGTGTTAGGCGGGTTCCGAGGACATACAAACATTGGTGTTTCTCACTCCCACTAGGTTGAAGTTCCAGCTGTGGAGGTTGAACAGAAGAAGGTCATCACACTATAGACTTGCGTATCCCTCCTTAGGGATGTCGACAACTATCCTTCTATTTTTGCTAGATGTAAAACAATGATAGATATGAAAAATTCTCTTACTAGACTAATAGAAATTCCTGCCACCTATCTTTGGACATGCTAAAATGTAACATTACTTTGCATTAGCTACATTTACCATGAAGGGGATGCTGCTTCATGAATGAAGTACTATTAGTTATTTTACGTTGGTTACTTATAAAGTAGATTATTTAATACCAATTCAGGAGTCTGTGCTGGTGATAAATTCCCAAGAATTCTGGTTGAGTAGTCAGTAGTGACAGGCATTATACACAGGAAAGAAAACACACATTCTAAGAGAGACTCATCTAAAGCAGTCTTGTTTTAAACTAATGAGTTTAAAGTCAAGGGTAATTTTTTGATGGTTTTATTGTAGCAAGCTGTTCTGTGGGATGGATTCATGGGGTAGTGTTAAAATCAGAATCCTCTAAGCCTAATCATGCACGTGAAAATTTATGTAGTGTCTCTTGCTTTTGTGTAAGAGGCTGGATGTCTACCGATCTTAATAGGGTATATCTAATAACATGTTAATAACTCACGAATTGCTGGCTTTGGACTACAGACCTTGAATGAAAGGGCCTTCATGAATTATACATGCCTGACAAATAGGTGATACATTTTTCAAATCACACAGGCTCCTCAGAAGAAAGAATGCTCTGTGGAGAGAATTAAAGAAAATCAATATGTGTTGATTGATAGATATTCGACTTGAAAACACATTCTCTACACTGCCTCAGACAATGGGGCACCTGAGTTCCAAGACCGCTGTTCTATAAAGCTGGAGGAATGCTGGGGAGGGAGGTTTTGTGTGATCTGGGTGTGGAGCACAGCTCAGCCCAGAGGCTCAGTTCTAGCCTCAGTCCAGCCCTCACCTTTGCTCCGCAAATGCTGAGGACAGTGGATTGGCCTTCTGTCTCTCTCCTTCTCTAGGTGACAGATTGTGACTCTGTCCCACTCTCACTGGGACCCTGAGAGGCTTACTTTGTCAGTGTTGGTTGTGTGCTGGGAAGATGAGAAGTGTGCCTCCATTCTAAGCAACATTATTGATTCAGCCTTTCCTTGTGGTTAATATAATATTCTCCACAGATCAGGTAATGGCTCAGCATTGCATAAAGAACCAAGAATCCCTGGCAGGGGAGAGGCAGTCTGTGTTTTCTCTCAGGAAAATTGATGTCTATAAAATGCCTCCAGTTTCTCTGAATAAAAGACATTATTACTTGATTTGAGTTGATCATCTTATTATTGTACTTTTATTAGCTTGTTGGAATAATTTTTTTTAATTGTTTTGGTTTGTTTTTTTAGTAATTGTCGGAAATAAATTTGAGCCAGTAAACCCTTTATGTTGAGAAAGACCTGGATTGGAAACGATTTTCCTTATCTATTTTTGGTTGTGTTATCCATAAACTTAATAGGAGAATGCATATACAAACACATATTCATATGTGAACTTGAGTATGTGTAAATGCATGTACAGTATATGTATAAAGTATAATGTAAATGTAATCCTAATATACATTATTCACAATGTAAAATTCTCTTAAATATCAGGGATGTAAATATATACATACATATATATCATGTTAAAATACTTATATGTTATTGTTATACTGAAATAAGTAACGGCTAATATGACATTCAACCAATTTGGCATTCTTTATTTTCATTTTAGATTTAAAATTTGAGGGGACAGAGTCTAATACAGCCTAGTTGGCCTAAAACTTGCTATAGAATTAAGGACAACTTTGAACTTCAGATCTTCCTGACCCTGTGTCCTGAGTGCTATATCTAGGTTTGCCCACCACATCTGGCTTCAGTTCTGGATTGTTGAAGATATTTTAGGAATTGCATTTCTGAAATTACTTTCAACAGGAATTTTATAAGTATAGAAGAAATCTAGACCAGTCACTTTATCATTATCCTTTACTTAATTAAAATTTTATTTTTATGTATATGAATATATTAACTCCATGTATGTTTGTGTATCACATAGGTGCATGATGCCTTTGGAAGTCAGAGAAAAGATTCAGGTGGCTGTGAATTCACATGTTGGGGCTGGAAATTGAACCCAGGTCTTTTGAAAGAGCAACCAATATTCTTAACTGCTGAGCCATCTCTATAGCCCCACCATTATACTTTAAAAAAAAGCCCAAATTGGCATACTACTTGATCATCTACCTTATTATTCATCAGACTGGGATCTAGAACACTTTTTTTGTTTCTAAATTCTGGATTAGCCAGGGGAGTGCCCTACCTAGCAAGTATAAGGCCAACCCCTGTCACCACAGCTTAAATAAGATAAACACCAGCAGTCAAAAAAAACCACAAATGTGCCAAACCTTCCTTTTCATATTTCTGAACAGTAAACATACCTAGGACTAAATAGTGTTGATTATTGTAAAAACCACTGTGCTGTGGGTTATTACACTGAAGGTGAAACTTCTCTTTTGTTAATTTAAAGTATACTTTATTAAAGTAAACATGCAAACAAGCAAAGCTAACAGTATTTGTGCTAACATTAAAACTCTTTATATTTTCATTATACATAGAAGATCTAAAATCAATTTTATAATTTCATAGGCATACTATTTTTGTGAAGCTCAGCAATGAAATTATTCTATATATATATATATATATACTAACAAGATTTAAACAGCAGAAACAGAGTATGTGTGGAAATATTAATACTGGGGGATGTAACTGTGTGGCAGAGCACTTGACTAACATACACAATTATGTAACAATACATAGGTTCAATCCCTGGAACAACAAAACAAAACAAAACAAAACAAGACAAGAGAAAACAAAACAAAACAAACTTTTGACAACCAACAAGCTGAAAATGCCAAGATGAAATATATCTCTCTGGATACTTATTTAAAAAATATAATGGAAAAGAGGCCAGAAATACAAAAGAATATGTTTGTTTCATTTGGTGCTCATCAGTTTTTTTCCTACATCATTTGTTGGATGTTTGGCAAGTGCTGGATGTCATGAAGCACTTCACACAGCAGAATCCAACTCTTGTTCTCTAAAATACTGTAGTCTTGTTGAGTCCAGGCCAGTTAGCTCTAGAAGTAAAAGGTTAATGAGATTATCATGGAAAGAGCCTGCCAGTTATATCTAACTACTATACTCCAGTTTACCCCAGGAACTAAATTTCCAGTTTCCAGCTGGATGAGTGGCTTCCCTTGCAGCTAGGTGAAATCTTGCTCAAGTCTGGACAAGCTATAGATGAGTGTTCTAGGGAAACCTTTGATAGTCACTCTCGAATGTCAGCCAGGCCTCCCATGGCCTTCTGTTTTCAAGTCTTCCTTTTGTTTCCTGGATGTAGATGTCACTGATGGAGTTCCTCTGTGACTTTACTGGTCCTTACTTGGGAGTGCTAGAGTTGTATGCAGTCGGAACTGAGTTCCTGTGTTTAGGGGGATATCATACTGCCCTGGGGAAGTTCACTTCTAGATTTTTTCCCCCATGAAGGAGCAATAAACTGCAACCTGTCTCCTACTGCCAACCAAATGTACTTCAGATGGAGAAGGAGACATGCAGAGCAAAGGTCAGAATGGGGAGCAGAAGGAGATAAAGAGTTTGTGGATGAACATGCCATGCTGGCCTGGCCCTTCCTCCTGGTCCATGTGTCTCACCATTTCCTGCATGTGGCACTTGGCCTCTTCCTCACCTTTACTCATACTGCTCCCCACCTCTCTCTGGTTATTTTCTTGCAAATAAACTTTATAATTTATACTAAATTATGCAAATCACAGATTACTTAAGACAGTAATTAAATTATAGTTTGGTTGTTATCTCCTTCCCTGTCTGCCCTCTGACAGTTCCTCATCCCATTCCTCTTTTTGGATCTCCAAGAGGAGACATTTCCCTGATCACTAAGGACTTTGAATATTTCTTTAGGTGCTTCTTAGCCATTCGAGATTCCTCTGCTATGAATTTTCTGTTTACTTCTATACCCCATGTTTTGATTGGGTTGTTTGGTTTTTGGTAGTTTAGCTTCTTGAGATTTTTACGTATTTTGGATATTAGCCCTCTATTGGGTATGGGGTATGAAGTTTTTTTTCTCAATCTGTAGGTTGTCGATTTGTCCTATTGACTATGTCCTTAACCTTACAGAAGATTTTCAGTTTCATTGGTACAGAGACAGACAGTTTGATTAATGGAATAGAATTGAAGACCCAGAAGTAAAACCATACACTTATGGACATTTCATCTTTGACAAAGATCTACAATGGAAAAAAAGAAAGCATCTTCAATAAATGGTGCTGGTCTAATTCGAAGTCAGTATGTAGAAAAATGAAAATAGATGCATATATATCACCTTGCACAAAGCTCAAATCCAAGTGGATTAAAGACTTCCACATAAAACCAGAATCTCTGAATCTAATAGAGGAGAAAGTGGGAAAAAGCCTCACATTCATTGGCATGGGGGAAATTTCCTAAACAGAACTCCAATGGCTCAGGCTCTAAGATCAAGAATTGATAAATAGGACTTCATGAAACTGGAAAGCTTCTGTAAGGCAAAGGATATAGTTGATAGGACAAAAAGCAACCTACAGATTGGGGGAAAAAAACTTCACTAACCCCACATCCAATAGAGGACTAATATCCAAAATATATAAAGAACTGAAGAAACTAACCTCCAAAACAAACAAACAACCCCCCCCAAACAACCCAATCCAAAAAAGGCTGTATAAAACTAAACAGAGAATTCAAAACAGAGGGCTCTTGAATGGTAGAGAAGCAGTTAAAGAAATGTTCAAAGTCCTTAGTCTTCAGGGAAATGCAAATCAAAACAACTATGAGATTCCTTCCACCTTCTACCAATCAGAATGACTAAGATCAAAAATTCAGGTGACAGCAGATGCTGTTGAGGATGTGGAGAAAGACACTCCTTCATTGCTGGTGGGTTTGCCTCCTTTCTAAAACATGTTGTGTTACCAGGACCCTATTCCCCAACACAGCAGTAGGATATTGCTCAGCACCCAAACATCCTACACTTTAAATATCTTTTACTAGAGCCAGTACTCTGAGATCTGGCATGGACAGGTGATAGGAAATCATTGCTGAACCGAATCAGACCAAACCAAGAAGTCTGTGGATGGGTGGAGAGAGCTGATTGGCTGGTCGTTTGCGTAGCTACTGCTTGTCAGGAATAGGAGGATTGGAGGAAGGTGGCGTTTCAGCTTCCTTTGTTACTATCTGGTCACCTCTTTTGGCTGCTATTCCTACAGTTACTTCTGAGACGACACACCATGCCACATAGAATCATGCCACAAAGCTGATAATGCTTTGTGAGGAGCCAGAGGAGCAAACACACACATCAGAGAATGAGCTGAGGACAGTCACACACACCTTTGGAAGGCCTTACTTCCTTCTCCTCTTGATAGATCAAATTTTGGGGTCATCCTTTTGGATATCATGTTGCTGTGTCCCCCCCACTTCTCCTTTTTTGAGACAAGGTCTCACTGTGTAGCCTGAGCAGATTTCACACCCACGTAAATGTTTGAGTCTTAGCCTTCTGAGTTCTAGGATTACAGGGATGAGCCACCTATGCCTGCTTCACTCGGTGCTGCTGCACAGAATTGCTGCTCACACATCGACGTGTGGGGCTGTGTGCATCTCAGGTGTTCCCACTGCCAGCTCTGCTCACGTGTCCGCCTTGAGCTTTCATCCTTGTGGTCTGTTCTGTTGTTGCCCAGGGACTGATTGCAATGCCATCCAGGCAGCTGACCTTGGTGGTACAAGCAGCCATTATTCTTCAGTATTGGTTGGGCTTGTCATAGATGTTTTGCTTGGTATTTGATAGTCCAGACACTCTAAAAGAATCTCCTGTGGGGAGCAGCAAGGGGTGTGAGGCAGGTTCACCATACCTAGTGGTATCTGAAAAGGGAGACTGGGATGCCTTCTTCTAAAGCCTTGTAAATGAGCTTGATTGCAGTCTAAAATGAGGAGCAGTAATGGAGGACTGTTTCTACCTTCATGGAATTGTGGGCCTTCTGCATACTAATAGCTACAATTACAGTACACTTGTTTTATAGTTATTTTTAAGTGCTATCATATAAATCATTCCTTTACCTTCTACTGTGACTGAGAACAGCACGCAGTATTTTCCCTTGTTTTGCAAATATACCCAACAAGGGGCACAGAGCACCTACCCAATGCATCATTGTCTCTAAACCTATCAGGCAATCAGCTTCTTGTAGTGTTCATTTAAAAAATTAAACTCACGGTACTGCATGCCATTAAGTCACGATCTGAAGCCCGACTTTCTGCCTGACAGTTCCTAGCTTAGCACCCGAGAGTCTCGTGGCTGACAGTTATGCTCACCCTGCCACTGAAACAGATTCCAAAGAGGAAAAATAGTAAAAATGTACATTTTTAGTGACAACAGGCATTAGCACTTGTAAATAGTCAGAAACTTGCAAATCATTATCATTTTTATTATCTGTATGTACAATTATATTCCTTACATTTAAAAAGATGTATTCTGTTTTGATTTATGCATATGTGTGTTTGAGTGTATGTGCTCATGTGTTCTGGTGCCCGTGAAGACCAGAAGGAGGTGTTAGATTCCCTGGAGCTGCAGTTGGAGGTGGTTGTAAGCTGTCTAACATGGGTGGTGCTAGGAATCAAACTTGAGCCCTTCATAAGACCAGCAAGTGCTCTTCACTACTGAGCAATCTCTCTAGCCGTATTCTTAACTGGAAAGTTTTTCTTCTTTCATTGTCTGTTATCACATGCATGTATGTATTTGTATATATATGTATATTCTTAAATATAACCTGTTGAGTCCATATATGGATGTATGTTTTTAGGGCTGACCATTTGGCCCTGGGCAACCAACTGATTTGCTCTTCCCCTCTGGGGAGGCCCACCCCTCGGACTCCCAGGAGTTTACTCAGTTGCCTGTAGTTCTTTGTGGAGGGTTGAGCCCTCATGGGTTTTCTCTGTGTCATTTGCTGTGTCTGTTGGTGTCCTTGTTCAGCTCAGGCTTGGGTGGTTGTGTTAGTAAGACTTCACGGGTGTAGCTTCTGGTGTCCCTGGGAGAAACAACCTCAGAGCAAAGTCCCTGGCTTTTTGGTGTAACCACTAGTTTTGTTTGACGTTATTGTGGAATGTAATGGAACCACTCTGACTCTTTGGGTGTCTCAGATCTGATAGAAGAATTATGCAACAAGTAAGTCTTATTTATTTTTAAGTTAAAATTATTATCTTAATAATATTCTTAAAAGAATTATAATTATACAGAATGATAGTTCATATTTGTGTGTGTATGTATAAAACATGTAGTGATCAAATCAAGATAGATAGCATTCCCTTTGCCTTAAAGATGAAAAATTCTTGATTAACATATAATAGTTGTACAAATTTATGGTTTATAATGTATATCAATAAATATATATATAATGTATATGTATCAAATTAAAATAATGGCTACAGCTGCTTATTATTCCTTAATCTTTGGAGTCTTTGAATCTTCAAACACTTCCTTTCTCATTGTTAATAACCTATAATAGGATTTCATGAACTATAGCTACCACACTGTACAGTAGAACACTGATGTGTTCCTTATACTTGTGTTTTCATGCTCATTACCTAACTTTGTGTGTTTCTGGTGAGTGTCTGTGACTCAGTCCTGTAAATATGTGGTTTGTATTACAACAGCTGTGGTACAAAACCATTGAGTGGGGAGACAGAGGGAGGGCTTGCCAACATTCGCAGACTGACGCAATTGTTAATCTGCTGAGCCTTGTTAGGCTTTAAAATATATGTTTTGAGTTTTTATTTTTATGGTTTTACGTGTATGACTGTCTGCCTGAAAGTATGACTGTACACAACACACACACAGGTCCCACAGAAGCCAGAAGAGGGCTTTGGATGGACAAGAGTTTTGGAGACAGTTTGAGTTGCTCTGTGGGTGCTGGGAATGGAACCTGGGTCCTTTGAAAGTTCAGGCAGTGCTCTTCACCTCTGAGCCATCTCTCTAGCCCCTTCCTCAACTTCCATGGTCATGTGCAGGGTTGGTCAGTTGGCCACTATAGGGAGATGACATGTGAAAGCTCTGCTTTTTGAGGGCCAATCTCCGCTGCTGATTCATCCCCAAGGCTGAGAAATCGAACTCCTCACTTAGCTGTGTGGCAAATCAAAAATCACAGTTGGCTGAAGGCTCCCATCTCTCAGAGCTCACAGTAGGAACTGCCTTGTGACTATAGAGTTTCTCTCATTTGTGATGTTAGCTTGATTGGGCTCAGAGACAGTTGGAATATAGTTTCCCTGTCTTGGGTATGATGTAAATGAGTTTAAAGTTGCAACACTAATTAAACTATTTTATTTTATATGCATAGATGTTGAGAAATTCGAACTCAAGCAAAATTATGCACATCATAAGATAGTTATTAAACATTCTGGTCCTTTCTTTTGAAGAAAAATTGACTTCAAGTACTGAAGAACTGAGAAAAAATAAATTTATTCATTTTGAAAAAAATCTATGCATGAAAGAAACAAAGCCAACAGGAATCCTTGCAGTACATGTGTTAGGAATTCCTATTACTGGCATCCTGTTTTCTTTTCAGAAACTAAGTTCATCTTATTATCCATGTGATTCATATTGGTAGGGGAAGGTGGGGCCATTTTCTAACATTCATATGTGAGGAAAATGGGCTGGAGGTGGGGTTTCTGTTGGACTTGTTAGAAGGAAATAGAATCTGGTATATCAACCTATTTTATGCAGCAGTTTGGTCCTTTAAAGACTAACACACTGTATTACAGTCCTAGCTGTATTTGTTCTAAATCTTTTGTGGCTATTTGGATATGTCTGCCCATTCTAATAGTTATAGTGGCATTCAAAAATTATTTGTAATTTGGAAGTTATAGTTTTTAAAATGTGTACATTTGGTTTAGGATAGCTCTCTGAGGGCATGCTGCATGTATAAATACTAGACTGCAGACAGGGCTTGGATTAATAGACCACGAAGGACTATTTTTATGGAGAGTTTAAGTGTATAATATTGTCATTCCTAAATTGTATTAATAATTTTGTACACATGTCCAGTGTGTGTGCAGCGTTTTACTGTTCTGCAGAGTGCTATTTTGTATATTTTCTCATTTTCCCTCTCAACAACCTGGAGACGGGAGCTGGGATGCTTTAACGTGTTGGCACTGAGGCCCCTTCCTTGAGATAAATTCTCAGGAATGTGAGACAAGAGAAGGATGACATGAAGACACAATGAAGACACAACGAAGACACAAGCATTCTTTTCAGTGACCAACATCACAACAGTTCATAGTGGCTTAGGAAGTGTTAGTCCTGGGAAAGACTACTTTATTACATCTCTCAGACAGTTGGAGGAAAAAAAGAGAAAAACATAGAGGAGAAAATTATCTTCCACTCCACAACTAACCATGAACTTTTTGATTCCTTGGTGAACATGGTATTATCTCTTTCTGGTTGAAAGTAGAAAAAATGTACTCCTCATACATGTGGCTATTGCAAAAGGAAGCTTATTTTTTTTTTTTTTGCTATTGCAGTTAAAAGTGTTAACTTCATAAGTATGTATTACTCATGGAATACTGTGGGTCTTCCAATTTTCCCAACAGAAACACAGGAAAACAGAGACAATGAACTGTGGTAGTATGCTCAAAGCCAGAATGGAATCATGAACCCAGGAATCCAAAATCCTGTAGTCTGCACTGAAAATGCTTAAATAATTTATTGTTATAATTATTTCTATAGGACACAATTCCAGGATTAGATGGTAATTTTATTTGACTTACATAAAGGGGGAATTATTACTGCAGTTACCTTTAAAGAGCTCCCTGGGTTTCCTGGGAGTATCTGAATTAACAGTAAATTGAGGCCCATTACATATTAATGGGTCAGCTGATTTATTGGTGGTGTAGCTGGCAATTAGCCACCCTGCACAGTGTCTTCTGTTTGGGCATTACTTTCTCACTGTTGAGTGCCAGCTCAGAGATGAGTGCCTTGAACCAGTGGGGTACTCTTCCTGTCAACTTAATAGGGTCTTGCATCATCTTAATGGTGAGTTATGGTCTGTCCTGAAGGATATTTGGACATCCTTAATATCTTTGGACGACAACCATTGGAAGCAAAAATGAAAGTACATGTTTTCATTGAGCTACTAAAAATCTGTACCCAGTCACCAGATAGCCATTATGGTGTATGGATTGCTTTGGATTTTCTCTTATTTTTTTTATATTATAAGATTGCCTTTAGTTTCTGTGGCACTTATAGGATGATTTTCTGTGTGTCAGCTGTTGTGCAGGGAGTTATGGCTCACAGTATTTATTTGCAAGAGTCACTTTGGGGTGCCTAATTTGTCCTCAAGAGAAATATGTATATATATATTTTTGCTCAGCTTGCAAAATGTTGTAATAAAATTGGTGATTGATGTTGATTAAAAGATGAAGTGGTTAAGCCACAATGGCCAAGGTTATAAATCATTGGAACCTAGAGTTGTGATTGGCCCCTGAGAAAGGTTTAAGTAGTGTTTTTTTAATGAGTCAATATATTTCAAGTCTTTATAGTATTGACTCCTAAAGTTTATTGGAACTGTATTTAAAACATCATTCTACAGTGTGCTTAATAAGTTTCTAATACAATTTGGTTTTGCTTATCTAAGCATGCAGTTGCAGAAGAAAACGCATTAAAATTCTCTTCTAGGAGGGCAAGCAGTTTAAGAGTTTGTGAGGGAATAGGAGTTACTAAATCCAAGCTAATTGCTTGATCAGTCCATTGGAGAATTAGCTATTTGGTTGCTGAGGATTAATTTCTCTGTCTTAACAATTCCACAAGGAAGAGGCTCCTTCTTGAGTGTCTCTGGTCTAATTTCACCCTCCCTGTTTAGAAGTAGAAAACTGAGCAGTGAAGACACTGGAAAGATATGGAATCCCTCATTTCTAGCCTGACCAGACTATGCTTTTCAATCTGCTTTTCTGTTTCCAAGTCTGCTTTCTTTTGGCCATTATGAGGGCCAACTACGTGTTCCAAATGATTCCCACCCTTCCTTAATCAAATCAGATGTGGTTTTTCTACTTGAAACAAAAGGCATCCATGAACTTACTGGAAATAAGTTATTTTTTTAATTTTTTAATTAGATATTTTCTTTATTTACGTTTCAAATGTTATCCCCTTTCCTGGTTTCCACCCCCCTCTCATAACCCCCCTATCCCATCCTCCCTCACCCTGCTTCTATGAGTTTGTTCCTCCACCCACCCCACTCCCACCTCCCTGCCCTTGATTCCCCTACACTGGGGCATCTATCAAGCCTTCATAGGACCAAGGACCTCTCCTCCCCTTGATGCCTGACAAGGCCGTCCTCTGCTACATATGCAGCTGGAACCATGCAGGCTCCTTGGTTAGGGCTTAGTCCCTGGGAGTTCTGGCTGGTTGATATTATTGTTCTTCCTACGAGGTTGCAAACCCCTTCAGTGCCTCCAGTCCCTTCTCTAACTCCTCCATTGGGGACCCTGCACTCAGTCCAATGGTTAGCTGTGAGTATCTGTCTCTATATTATAAGGCTCTGGCAGGGCCTCTGAGGAGACAGCCATATCAGGCTCCTTTCGGCAAGCAGGAAATAAGATTTCTTAGTGGGACTGTATTCATTCATTCATTCATTCATTCACTCATCCAATGTTTCACTCACCTACCAAATGTACTACATGTTAGATATTCTTCTCAATTAAAAAATGTCAGTAAATTTAAAAAAAAAAACCAAATTTGTCTTTA
This sequence comes from Apodemus speciosus, assembly GCA_002335545.1. NCBI lineage: Eukaryota > Metazoa > Chordata > Mammalia > Rodentia > Muridae > Apodemus > Apodemus speciosus. Next base: position 3,655,791 of record BDUI01000001.1, on the reverse strand, counting down.
CATGAAGTTAGGATCTTAACAAAGTGGGATATGGACAAAAATGCAAGACACATAAATAATCTATATTTAAGTTATGTGAAAATATATGATATCCACATTAGCTAGTGATAAGAACTATAAATGAGAAAAATGTGCTCCACACTGGCCATTTTTAGCTCCTTAGGTAGGGGATGCCTGTTTGGTAGTGAACGATATGCTGTAATGGTTGAGACTGAGGCTCTGCCAGTCTCTCATACTCTTCAGTCTCTCATACTCTTCTTCATCACATTTCTATGTAGCTCTCAAAAGGCATCCTCCTGGGAACTGAACCAAGTTGGAGGAACAGTCTAGGTGGGTGACAATGGTAACCACCAGAAGAGGTCTGCAGAACAGAGGCCTGAGGTTCCTTGAAAGAGGCGAGTGTTAGGCAAGGGTCACAGCATTGTATGGGGCATTCCTATCTCCCAGGTCCTTGTCTAATCTCAGGTAGGCAGTAGGGCAATAAGAATGAGCCAGGAAAGCCAGGCTAGAACTGGGCCAATGGAGGGCACAGGCTGATCTGATAAGGAGACAGTTCAAGGTCAGAAAGGGAAGGAGACATTATGATGTCGGGGATAGGTGGCCGCCGCCCAGCCCTATCTACAGCTTTCTGACAGCTGGCAGCTCAAGCCTGGGAGGCCAGGGAGCTGCAGATGGGAGGCTGCACGCAGCTGTTACTGCAGTAGCAGTGACCGCAGGGAAAACAAACAGCAATAGCAATAGCAACAAAAACCCAGGCTGAGAGAAGCAGTGAGTCACAGCAGCTACCTGTAAAGGTTTTGGCAGCAATCAGAAATAGACACAAGCGTCAGTGCCCCTGCCTCCAGAGATAGACTGCTGTGGACCTGGTTGTCGACTTCTGGCAACCTTTGGCTTGCTCAGGGTTCTTCCCCTTCCCTACCAGGTCGACAGCTTTTCCTGGACTAATTCTATCTTTTTACTTTATCTGCATATCCCCAGAGACAGCTGAGGCCCAGTTGATTCCCTGGTACTTCTATAAATTCATGCAGTACAGGGCTGCAGAGCCGGAGTGGCTGCAAGAGCCATGGAGAAGGAGAAGTGAGCTTCAGGACTGGCTCCTAGAGGGGGAACACCCTCAAGACCTTCTAGGAAAAACTGTCGGAGGCGCCATGCACCTGATGCTTCTGCTGTGGGCAAGAAGATCACTCAAACCAGCAGCCAGGATCTAGACAGGCTGACCCAAGCCTCAGCCTCTAAGACTGTAATGGCTGAGCCATACAGGGGAATTCTTCCTTGAAGGTGCTTTCAGTTTCTAAGACCTGCTGTTGCAGAGACCTGGGATTATGATTTTCATAACTTGATGGAGTCAGGACACCCGCTGAACTTGTAATCCCCAAATGACCTCCTGCAGCCTTGGTCTGCAGAGGACTGCTCTTGATTGATACCCTAGAGCCCTCTAAGAATGTTGGGACTGTAGCACTTCTTAGAGCTGAATTTCTTCTGTTGAGTGAGTGTTCTGGTGTTTCAGAGAGTTCAGATCTGTTCTGTTCCAACTGTCAAAACCCACGTGGAAATCAGTATAAGGCTTGATTCTGTTTGAAAGTTGTTAATCCCAAATGACATCAAAGGACCTCCATTAGTATCCTTTGATGATTTTCTCTCTGTTCTTGGAGAAGGGTGGGGAAGGAAGGCCTAAGGAGGCAGAAGGTGGTCTTTACTATCAGCTTCAATGGTCTTGAAAGAGACAGAGGTGGGTACCAGGGATGAGAGCTTGTTTTTTTAACCAAGGGAATTTGACTATGAAAGTCCAGAGAAGGGATCAGACTTTATTGAGGGGAATAAGGACTGAGTGGCTGACATGGACGACATTTCTTTCTTCCTGTAATAAAAACCTAGTATTGAGAGCTAGTCCTACACTGGTATCTAGTCTTTTTTTTTTTTTTAGTTAATTGATTTATTTATTCACTTTACATCCCAAAAGCAGCTCCCCCCTCCTCCTAGTACCCCCCATACAGGAATACCTCTCCCTTCTCTTTTGAGAAGAGCCTCTCCATCCCCAGGAATCACTCTCCCCTGGCACATCAAGTCACTGCAAGAGTGGGCACATCCTCTCCCACTGGGGCTAGACAAGGCAGCCTAGTTAGGGGAACAGAATCCACAGGTAGGCAACAGATCCAGGGACAGCCTCCACTCCAATTGTTTGGGGACCAGCATGAAGACCAAGCTATACGTCTGCTACATATGTGCAGGGGATGACCTAGGCCCATCCAATGCTCACGCTTCAGTTGGCGGTTTAGTCTCTGGGAGTCTCCAAGAGTCCAGGTTAGTTGACTCTGTTAGTCTTCCTGTGGGGGTCCCTATCCTCTTCAGGTCCCCCAGGCCTTCCCACAAGATCCATCTAATGTTTAGTTCTGGGTCTCTCATCTGTTTCCATTGGCTCTGGGTGGAGCCTCCCAGAGGACAGTTATGTTAGGCTCCTGTCTGCAAGCATAATAGAATATTATTAATAGTGTTAGGGATTGGTTCTTGCCTCATTTTGGGCCAGTCATTGGTTGGCCATTCCTTCTGTGTCTGCTCCATCTTTGTCCTGTGTATCTTGTAGGCAGAACACATTCTGGGTCAAAGGATTTGTGGGTGGGTTGCTGTCTTTCTCCCTCCACTGGGAGTCCTGCCTGGCTATCTATTCTATAGGTCAAATGAGAATGTCTTGTTGAGATGTATAGAAAGTGTGTGTGTGTGTGTGTGTGTGTGTGTGTGTGTATGTATGTATGTGTGTATGTATGTGTGTTTGTGTGTTCAGTTCTAGCACAGGGCAAGGAGAGGTTGTGACAGAGGAAGAAGGCTGGGCTAGAGACTTCCTGTTCTAGTGAAGAACCTTTTGGTGTGCTTGTTCCTCTGTGTCCTGGGAGTGAAGTTAGAAGGTATTTTTCAGAGTAGGAAAATGAGAATTAATGAAAGAGGAGGAATGAGAACAATAACAGCGGACAATCTGGGGGAACTGTACAGTATCCTGGTGGACACCGACCCTTCATAGGGCTCCGACCTGGCTTCCCTGATGCCCAGAGTGTAGTGGCCCCAGGGCTGGGCTGAGACAGTTGTTCTGCAGTGTGTGTAGATTCCTGTGATTCTGGAACCAACACTATGTCTGTCCAATTGCTAAATACCAAAATGAGCAAATGGAGGGGGCTAAAGGAAAAAGTTCTGATTTTTTTCAATAGAAAATAAAAAACATACATTATGTTATATATGGGTGTTTCACCTGTATGTATGCCAGTGCACCATGCCAACATCTAAGGCATCAGATCCTTTAGGACTGAAGTCACACGTGCCTGTCAGCTAACATGTGGATGCTGGGAACCGAATCCAGGTCCTCTACAATAATAGTCAGTGCTCTGAACACTGATCTAGCTCTCCATCTCCAAATTCAGATTCTTAAAAACTTGCTACTCTTACAGAGTGTCTTGGTTCAATTCCTGACTCAAGCATGGAACTCTTGGCCTTTGAGAGCACCAGGCACATGCAGTGCACATCCATGCAGAAAAAGGACCGATAGACATAAAATAAAAATATATCATACAAAATGCCAGGAAAGGTATATACAGGGCTGGAAAAATCTGGGTAGTGTGTCTCTGCAAGCATGTTGTCATGAAAACAGAGTTAGAGTTTGGAAACATGTCAAGAAAAAAATTGGTAGATCCGTTTTCAGAGAAAATAAAAAACGAACAGTCAATGGTTTGATTGTTTAACAAGAACTGAAGGGGTTTACAGTCCCATGGGAAGAATAATGATTTCAGCCACCCAGATGCCCCAAGACTCCCAGGGACTGAACCATCAACCAAGGGGCACACATGGCTCCAGCCAAAAATGTGGCAGAGGAACGCCTTGTTGGGCATCAGTGGAAGGAATTGTCCTTGGTCAACAGAGGCTCCTACAAAGAGAAATGGGGGTGGGGGGTGGGGGGTGGGGGGTGGAGAGGCATATAAGTGGAGGCAGGGGGAAGGAGGAAGGAGAGGTGTTAGGAGTCTTAGGGGAGGGGGATATCGGGAAAGCTTTTACCACTGGCAATGTAAATGAAGATGATATTCAATACAAATAAATTAAAAAATGTGTTATCAGTCTGTACTTTCTGATTCTTTTGTATAACAAATGCTCCTTCTTTGAATGCTGACCGATAAAATACAAAGTGTTGAGAACTGGGGCCTGCAGGGGAAGGTGGCCCTTCAAGAGGACTTGTGCTTTTCTACATTAGCTATGTGTGAGCCACCAAAGCTGACTGAAGAGGATTCGGGAAGAGAGAAGTCCCGCAAGTGCATACAATGTCCACCATTTACATGGGGCCTCTGTGAATGAGGTGGAAACCACAAAATCTAAACGCCAATGTAAAACAGGAGTGTGGAGTTGGTACAGGTGATGCAGGCTTCAGTGGCTCTCAGCCAAGGATCAAGGGAGGAAAAAGTTACTTTATTTTTAATGGATCTTAGATGACAAAAGTCTGATAGTGTCAACTTGGAATTCAGTGAGACATAGGACAATGCTTTCTCTGAAAACTTCTGCTCATGTGTATTGTTGGAAACATCTAAACATTCTTACTATGTATGAATTGGAGAGGACTCAAAAATGAATTAGACTTGCTGTTGAAGATCGGTGAGAGATGACCTATAAATAAATACTCATCATTCAAGACAGGTTGGTGAACCATGACCCAGAAGCCAAACCTGGCCAGTAACCCATTTTCATAAGTAACTTCTTGTGCACAATTGTGATTTGAATCTATTTAACCAAGTCATAAACTGTTTACAAAATACACATTTATGGAGTAGCATGTGATACATTGGCACATGTATACATTGTGTAATGTTTAAGTGAGGGAGAAGCCAAATGCATCCTCTAACATTATTTAGTTTTGAAAAAAAATTCCAAAATTTCCAGTAACCTGTTCCAGCAATTGATCTCTGTGTTGTCCCTCCTTGATTTAACACTGATAGGAAAGGGATCAGAGGTTGCCCATAGGTTATGGGTGCCTCCAACTATGGAGAAAACATTCCAAGACCCCCTGAGGAGGCCTGAAGCTGCAAGCCATACTGTACTCTATGACTTAGGTATTGTTCACATTAACTAACTTATCATGGGACACAGTCATAACCTTTGCAGTATGACGTGCGATAGCAAATCTAGCATGACTTCTTTTTTCTCCTTCATAATTTCACAGGGAGAAAATTCATTCTCACTGCAGACTTTTACAACCTCAGCATATTTTCCCCTGACCGTAAGAACTTTCACCTTTTCATTTAAGGGAAACACTTTATGGCTTCTCTCTGGCATATGCCAATTGCCAGCATCATGACTCTTGCCCTTTGAAGCCATTATTAAATAAAATCAGGGTTAGATGAACATAAGTCCTTTAATAGTGTGGCATACAGTATAGCTAGAGGAGAAACCAGTTAATTGTGATGACAGAGTGCATCTATGAAGGCTTCAAAAGGTAGAAATAGTTGAGGTGGGATGCAAAAACAAGGTTGATGGGACTAAGGAGAGGGTTCAACGGGTCAAGTGCTTGCTGAGTTCAGATTCTCAGCACTCACGTACACTGGACTTGGTGGCCTGTGCTTGTAATCCCAGTACTACGAATGGAGACAGGCAGATCTCAGAGACTGCTGGCCAGCCAGCCTAGCTGCGGCAGCACACTACAAACTCAGGGGAAAACCTTGCTCAGAAAACAAGGCAGAGCGTAATAAAGGAAGGTATCTCCTATGACTTCACACATATTGCATACACCACACATGGATCACATCATGCTTATCACGGACACACACACACACACACACACACATCCAAATAAAGAAGGTCATAACTTGCTGTTCACCATCCAGCTTTCTTATTGTTTTTTTTTCTTTTTCTTGCATTCTGTTAAAGTGGCTCAGTGTGTGTGTGTGTGTGTGTGTGTGTGTGTGTGTTGTGTGTGTTGTGTGTGTGTCTGTGTCCAACATATCTCTCTCTTTTTTTGTTTTTTTGAGACAGGGTTTCTCTGTGTAGCCCTGCCTGTCCTGGAACTCACTCTGTAGACCAGGCTGGCCTCGAACTCAGAAATCCGCCTGCCTCCGCCTCCCAAGTGCTGGGATTACAGGCATGCGCCACCACCGCCCGGCGTCCAACATCTCTTAAACTTCAATGAGGCAGCATCAATGCTGCAATTTCAACTTGGCAAATTTGGTCTGGGCTCTGACTTTC
>BDUI01000001.1:3595507-3612167 GCA_002335545.1 Apodemus speciosus | reverse complement strand
TGAATGGAGACCTTTTACTTGCTCAGGCCTTCCATTTTTCTGCTTGTAGCATTTTGTAAGTGCTATCAGAAGATGCTTTCCACTTGAGAAAATAGTAGCTTAGTACTTTCAGAATCTCTACAAAAGCCACTTGGTTATTCAGTTATTTTCTTTAGCTTGGAATTTAAGCTGTAAATGCAATAGGTGGAATAGGGCAAATGGAACATTTTATAAGCGTGAACATTTTCCTAGGAAACTGGCCTCTTTGAGAGTTTTTATTGTGATTCTGCATACTAGGTGCATTCGGAGCACTTTAGTAAACACAAAACTCTCTTTCAAAGAGAGGTTTAATTTGAAGATCATCCATATATCCACCTTTCTCAACTAGGCTATAACCAATACATACTACTGGAGGCATCAGCGGTGCCCCACTTGATTGTATCCAACACTGTGGCTGATACTCTTCAGAATTCCTCTTAGTAGCTGGCATTTGCATGTGGCTTTCTGGTGTCACCCTGATAGATTTTACATAATTTGGGTGACTGCGTATCTTTTGGAAGATGACTTGTTTTCAAGAAGGGTCTACCATTGTCTCTGTATTGTATCCAGGGAGATGCTAACTGTGCGTCTTAGACCTGTGCCGTGTTCAAGCTTGGTGTCTGGCTCACAGATGTTGGCTTGCGCTCAGACAGTGTGGATGGAGCCTGGGCAGAGATCACACGATGGCTGTCAGAGATCTCTGTTCAGAGTCTGTCCCGCTTGTAGGGTGCCCGTAATTCCAATTTATGGCTTGAGTGCTCTGGATCAAACATTGTTCTCTTTGGTTAATCTTATTTGAAAGCCATAAATCGTATCATTAAGTAGGTTTCCCCCTAGTTGTACTTGTTCTGCATTGTCAAATGGGCATTTCATTCCTAAGAGGGTATGACTAAAGGAGCGAAAACTGAACAGAAGGCATCTTTGAGGGTAAACTGAAAGCCTTGAATTCCCTTGTGGACTAACAATCTTGATGGTTAAAAAAATATTCTTCTTCACCTTTGCTTTATTAATTTATTTATTTTTCCCCCAACATAATATTTTTATTAATTATTTGGGAATTTCATACAGTGTGCCCACCCGATCATACTCTCTTTCCATTTCTCCCAGGCCCAACCTCCCACCTTTGCACCTTCACCCTGAAAAAGAAAAAAAATATACCAAGTCAAATTCGTGTTGTCTATTTACTCACTGGAGCATGGTCAGGTTCCCAGTGACCAGGCCTTTAAAGGGAACTGAGGGTCTCCCCGCCCCCCGGCCAGAAGCCGTCAACTGGGAATAAACACACCTCAGCATCTTTGTTATGATTTTAAATGACTCTCTTCAATGGCTTCCTGTCTGGACTGTTTCTTTTTAAAGGTGGGTGAGGGGAGGTGGAGAGGTTGCCACAGAAGCCTCGAGTGTCCCTCATTCTCAGTTATAAGCCCTCATTCATCGATATCATTGCGAAAGAAGCTTCTTTGCTTAAAAGAGGCAGCAGCAGCCCAAATCACGGACTTCCACACAGAACACAGACTGCAACATGGTCCCCAGTTGCAGCATGGATCGCGGACATCAACATGGTGTCCTGACTCAGCCATTGAAGGCTGGGCTCAAAACCAAAAACATAACATGTCTATTTTATTATTATTATTATTATTATTATTATTATTATTATTATTATTATTAAACCATTTTTATAGTCTAATCAGTATCCCATCCTGGTCCACCCTCTGATGGCTCCCTACCTCCACCCTCACCCCACGTCACCAGACTCCCTAACTCCCTGGGCCCTCAAGTCTCTCGAGGGTTAGGTGTACCTTCTCTCCCTGAGGCCAGACCAGGCAGTCCTCTGCTGTATGTGTGTCGGGGCGTCATATCAGCTGGCATGTGCTGACTGGTTAGTATCTCAGTGTCAGAGATCCCGGGGGTCCAGGTTAGTGAGACTGCTGGTCTTCCTATGGAGTCACTCTCCTCCTCAGCTTCTTTGAGCCTTTCTGTAATTTAACCACAGGGGTCCCTGGCTTTCTGTCCGTTGGTTGGGTGTAAGTGTCTGCATCTGACCCTTTCGGCTGTTTGTTGGGTTTCTTAGAAGGCAGCCATTCTAGGCTCCTGTCTGTAAGCACGCCATCAGTGATAGTGTCAGACCTCGCAGCCTCCCCTTGAGCTGGGTCCCAACTTGGGCCTGCCACTGGAGCTCCTTTCCCTCAGGCTCTTCTCTATTTTCGTCCCTGCAGTTCTTTTAGACAGGAACAACTCTGGCGCAGTTTTTGACTGTGGGATGCCAACCCCATCCCTCCACTTGAGGCCCTGTCTTCCTGTTGGAGGTGAACACTACAGGTTCCCTCTCCCCACTGTCGGGCATTTCATCTAAGGCCCCTCCTTTTGAGTCCTGATCATCTCTCCCCCCCCAGGGCTCTGGTGCCTTCTACAGGGTGCCCCCACAATGAGCATTTCCTGGGTGTTAAGGACACTGAACACTTAAAAAATGTTTCTTAGTCATTTTTATTTCTTCCTTTGAGAATTCTTTGCTTCAATCCACAGGCCACTTTTAAAAAAACTGCATCATTTGTTTTCTTGATCCCTCCTTTTGTTTTTAAAAGTTCTTTATAAATCTCACTATTTATCCTCTACTAGGTGTAAGCTGAAAAATCCCTTCTCCTCTGTAGGCTTCCTCTTCACTGGACTAATTATTTCCTTTGCTTTTTAGTTTTATGAGGCCCTCTTTGCCAGTTGTTGGCCTTAATCCCTGAGTGAATGGGGTTCTATTAAGGAAGCCCTTTCCTGGTCTCTATCTTAGAGAGTCCCCTATGCTCCTTCCTAGCACTTGCAGCATTTCAGGTTTTACCTTGAGGGCTTTGATCTGTCTGGAGCTGATGTTTATGGAAGGTGGTAGATGTAGATCTAAGCTCATCCTTCTACATGTGAATGTCTAGTTTTCCCAGGAATATTTGTTGAAGATGGTGTCCTTCCTCCAGGGTGCATTTTAAGCATCTTTGTCAAATAGGAGATGGCTGTAGCTATGTGCACTCAGGTTTGGACCTCCCGTTTTGGTTCACTGACCTGCATGTATGTTTTTGTGCCAGTACCATGGTGGCTTTTCTTCATCTCTGTAAAACAGCTTGGACTCTGATGGCAGCCCTTCTACAATTGTTTGTTGTTTTTCAGATTGTCCTACTTTCCAGAGTGTTGGGACTACATGCTTGGTTTACGTGGCACTAGGGATCGAACAAAGGATTTTGTGCAAGTTAGGCAAGCATTTTACTAATGGGGCTTTAGCCTAAGACTTGCTTTTTCTTTTTATTTGTTCTGCTCTCATATAGTACATCCCAACTGCATGTCCCCTCCCTCCACTCTTCTCAGTTCCCACCCCCACCACTACCTCTCTCCTCCTTTATTTCCCTACAGGAAAGAGCAGACTTCCTAGGGATAGCAACATAACATGACGATGACAACAGGCATGCAACTAGTAGAGGCACAAACCCTCATATCAAGGCTGGACAAGTCAATCCAGTAGGAGGAAAAGGGCCCCATGAGCAGGCGAAAGAGTCTGAGACACCCCTACTTCCACCGTTAGGAATCCCACAAAAACACCAAACTAAACAACTACAGCATGTATGCAAAGGATCTAGTGTAGAACCATGAAGACTCTGTGATTGCTGCTTCAGTCTCTGAGCCCTTACGAGCCCTGCTTAGTTGATTCTGTGGGTCGTGTTCTCCTGTGCCCTTGAGCCCTCTGGCTCCAACAATCCCTTTCCCCTTCTTCCACGGGGTTCCCTGAGCTCTACCTAATGTCTGGCTGTGGGTCTCTGCATCTGCTCCCATCAACTGCCAGAGGAAGCCTCTCTGATGACCAGTCTATAAATACAGCAAATTATCATACTTTCTTTTTTTTTTTTTCTTTTTTTGCCAGTTGGTTTTGGTTCTACCAAACAGATGTCTCTGAGACATCCATTGTCTCATTCTGTCTATCCAGGCAGCATTAGGCACCGGCTCCTTCTCCTAACACTGGACTCAAGTTAGACCAGTCATTGATTGGTCACTCTCAAAAGTCATTAATGTCCCAGCACATCTTTCAGGTAAGATGGGCTGTTAGGTTGAAGGTTTTGTCACTGGGTTGGTGTGCCACTCCCACCACTGGATGCCTTGCCTGGTTACAGAAGATGACAGGTTCAGGCAATGCATCCTCTATTTCTAGGAGACCTTGCTAGGGTTACCTCATAGGTTCCAGGAAGTTTCCACAGGAGTAGGTCTCTACATCTCCCCTAAATGCCCTCCAATTCCAGTTGTCTCTCCTAGTAGTCTCTCCCTCTCTCCCTCCCCTCCCATGTGATTTCTCTCACCAGCCTCTAATCTACCTACAAAATCTATTCTACTTTGCATTCCTAAGAAGATCCATGAACCCTCCTAAAGCCCTCCTTGTAACTTAACCTCTCCAGGTCTGTGGGTTATACTATAACTGTCCATTACGTAGCAGCTAATATCCATTTATAAGTAAGGAGAAACCATGTTTTACTTTCTGGAACTGGGTTACCTTCCTCAGGGTGATTTTCTTTTTCTAATTCCACTCATTTGCCTGCGAATTACATGCTGCATTTTTTTTTTTAAAACAGCTGAGTTATATTCCACTGTGTAAATGTATCACATTTCCTTTATCCATTCTTTGGTTGAGGCCTGTTTTTTATTTTTAGGTCAGCTCCTTGCTATGTAGCCCTGTGCTGAGATTATAAAATGAGCCACCCTGTCTGACTAGTATTTAAAACTCTGTTTGAAAAGGCTGCCTTCAAGCTCATTATTTTTATTATTATTTTTTTTGAGACAAGGAGTAACTCTGTAGCTAGGATAGTCTGGCACTTACTATGTAGTTTAGGCTGGCTTCAGATTCCCCCATTCCCTCTCCCCTTCTCCTCTGAGGGCAGCTCACCACTGATCCCCCCATCCTGGGGCACCCAGTCTCTGTAGGATTAGGCCCATCCTTCCTCATTGAGGCCAGACATGGCCGCCCTCTGCTACATATGTGTCAGGGTGGTGGAGGTGGGGCACCTTGGTGGCTTAGTCTCTGGGAGCTCCCAGGGGTCCAGATTAATTAGCACTGTTGGTCTACCTGTGGGGTTGCCATCTCCTTGAGGGTCTTCAATCCTTTCCCTAATTCTTCCATAGGGGTTCCCAACCTCTATCCAATGTTTGACTGTGAGTATCTGCATCTATCTCAGCCAGCTGCTGGACAGAGCCTTTAAAACAACAACAACAACAACAACAACAACAACAACAACAACAACAAAGGTTTTATTTATTTATTTAGTCATTAAGAAACTTTATATATATTATGAATAATATTTTGTTGACCATTTGGATTACAGTTTTTCTCAATGTACATTGTTTGGGTTTATTAGTAATACCTTTGGCAAAACAAAGACCTCATCTGTTATGGCTTAAAAATACCCCTTCTCACGTAGAAAACCTCTAATCCTAGTTTATAAATATTTTTATACCTTTTTTTAACTTTAGATTAAGTCACTAAATTTATATGTAAATATAGACTGATTTTGAATTTATTGCTGAAGTCATGGGAGGTAATAACTCTCCTGTTTTTCTTGCAGGTATATAAATAATTATACAAGCACTATTTATAAACAAATCATCTTGCCTATTTGAATTTAAATGGCATCTTTATTTTACTTTAGATTTGCTTGCCTATTGGTAGGAGTGATTTAAATACAAACCTCAAAGTATGCACATTATCAGTCCTGGTTGCCAGTGCTGTTTCTTTATAAGACCAGAGGTTTTAGACATAGCAGATGCATGCAGGTAGGCACAACCTCCAGCCACAACAACAGAACCTTCATTTACTAACTGCCCTTAAAATTCACGTAATGCTGCCTTTTATTCATGCACCTGTTACCAGTTCTCATTCTTTTACCTTCTGAGGTATGTAGGCATAATATTATTGTGCATTGTGTAATGATTATTCTTGTATTATACAAATACTGACTTCTGTGCATCCATATGTGGTTATTCTGAGAATATTTTGTTTCAATGTGTAAACATTGCTCYCCCATTATTCCCTGATTGGTCAAGAAAGAGCTGATCAGCCAACCACTGAGCAGGATAAGGCTGGATTTCCTCCCAGCCAGGGAAGGGGGGGAGAGATGGGGGTAAAACAGAGGGAGGGAGAGGGAGGGAGAGAGAAGAAGAGATGAGGGGGGAGGGGGAGGAAGGGAAAGAAGGAGAGAGGAAGGGAAGGAGAGAGAGAGAGAGAGAGAGAGNGAGAGAGAGAGAGAGAGAGAGAGAGAGAGAGAGAGAGAGAGAGAGAAAGAGAGAGAGATTCAGCTACGAGGAAAGGGTCCAGGAAATATCATAAGAAAACTGCTGGAACAGAGAAAGCCATAAAATGCAAGTATCTATTATCTCACGGATTTTAGCTGTGAGGTGGCCAGATTAGTTTAGAGGATTAAAATAGATTAATGCTGCTCAGTTGTTGTGTTTTAAAGCTGTTAAATAAATAAAATAATCCTGCCTCAATTATTTGAGAGCTAGCACGGTCAAGGGAAAGCTGCAACATTTATAAATAAACACTAACAGTCAAACATTTATCAATTTGCACTAACAGATACGTAGCTTGGCCAGGAATCATATCTTTATTCTTCAGGACATTTTGGGGTTTAACAACTCAAGCATTACTTTAATCATAGATATTATTGTCACTAAATTATAAGCCCTGAGAACTGTTGTTTATTTCTTCAACTTAGCTTATTCAAATTCATCCTATTATTGTATACAACCAGCTTGCTTTTTATCAAATATTGATTCATGGAATATATTTGTAGTGATTCAAGTAAAAGGTGTTGTACTGATGATCTTTCTAGACAGAAATATCCCTAGAACCCATGAGATTTTATACTAGATAAGTGTTTTCAAATTCTTTCTTATTTTTGAGAATGTTGTACATATATCCAGTGAAATGAAACAAAGTAATATCTATCTCCCTGCTCCATCCCCCAGTTCTTGTATTCCCACATAATACCTCACTCCCAACCTCATGCCAGTTTGTGATAACCACCTGAGTTTGTGATAACTGCTGTAGGTGCATGGGTGTGGGGCCATCCAGGCATTCTGCTGCTGGCCCCACCACAAACAAAGAATGTCTTCTTTCCCTAGCAGCTGTCAGTTCCCAGTAGCTCCTCAGTAAGGGGTAGGGCCTGGAGATCATCTACTCATCTGTCTTGCTCACTTTTTTTGTTGTTGTGATAATATACTAAGGCCAAGGCCAAGGAAACTTGTAGAAGGAAGGCTTTCTTTGGAACTTCCAGAGAGAAAGGAGTCTATCACCATCATGGTGAGGAACATGGCAGACAGGCAGGCATGTTGCTGGAGCAGCAACTGAGAGCTCATGTCTCAGTCCACAAACAGGAAGCTGAGAGCTCACTGGGAATGGTAGGAGTCTTTTGAAACCTCAAATCCAGCCCCCAGTGACACATTTTCTCCAACAGGGCCACACCTCCTCATCCTTCCCAAACAGTTCCACCCACTGTCAACCAAGAATTAAAACTTGAGCCTATCTGAGCCATTCTCATTCAAACCTCTGCCTTCCCATCTATATGGGATCTTTTCTGGCTTGATATTTTCTTTAATCAATTGAACTTTTATTTCATGAAATATCCTTGACCTCATTTAAGAAGATAAATCAACTTGGCATTAGTATTGATACTATCATAGTAATTGACTTCGTGGAGTCAATTACTATGGAGAGATGTGGACTTCAAGGACCACAGACTTGAAGGTTGAATTTCACCCATGTTATTAGGTTAGAACAAGAGAGTAATAAAATAGTTCTAGGCATCAAGTAGATACAAATATTTTGTCTTAACTGTTACTTAAAAAGGTCTAAATTTCTCCCTATCCTATTTTAATTTTCAAGGTAACTAATAATAAATAAATTGTGTCTGGTTACTTAATTGTAACTTTAATTTGCAAGATAACTAATATTAGTAAATAAATTGTGTCCAGTCAATTAGAGATAGATGATGTGAATAGGAGGGATTATAGGGCTCAGTATGAATGAATGAATGAATGTGGACACGGGCTCATCTCATGGCTGGGTGACAATGATAGTTCTGAAGAGAAGGTAATTCCTTACTTCAGCATCCTAACTGTGGTCTCGCCCCTGGCTTGTTGACAGTCAAACTCACCCCCCACTGGAGACATTGCTAGGTAATTCCTCACTGACCCCATGAATTAAGTGTTTTAATTTCATACAACCTAGAATCATCTGAGAAGAAAGCTTTAATCCTTCATAGGACTGTCTAGCTCAGATTGGCCTATGGACATCTCTGTAGGGAATTTCCTTAATTGACTTCATTGATGTAGAAAAACCCAGTCTAAAAGTGGATGGCATCATTCCCTGGTTCGGGACTATATAACAGTAGAGAAAGTTAGCTATGTATTACACATGAATACATTCTTTCTCTTCTTTTGACAGGATGCAATGTGAGTTGCTTTCTCAAGCTTCTTTTGCTATGACTTCTGTGCATTAATGAACTGTAATTTAGGAATTGTGAACTAAAACAAACCCTTTCTCCCACAAATCCCATAAGGTGATTTGTGTCAGGATATTTTATCACAGTGGAAGAAATGAAATTAGGATATCATGTGACTTGGGTTGGCCAATGAACTACAGGAGAAAGAGATGTGTTTGCATGCTTCCTCAGTATGAGAGAGCTGTGTATGATCACCATGTTCCTGTTTTCTGCTTGAGCAGATGTGAGCCTGGTGCTGGAGGTGCCGGCAGCCTGATTCCCAGAGCGAGGTGACACACAGAAGAGCTTCCCCATTGGCTTTCAGTGTCCTGTGATTCTGGTACTCACAGGTACAGAGAAGCAGGACATAGCAGCTGAGCCGCTATGCAAGCAGAAGGAAGCACACATGTATGAACAACTGACCAGGGATAGGAAGAAGACCTTCATGGTTTGGGAAGCTTTATGACTTGGAGGTGGTTTGTTGTTATGCCACACCCTACCTTGTCCTTTTAGATGTAGGCCTCTGGTGAGTACTGGGGAGTATTGGCAAAGCAATTGTGAAAGGTCGCAGTTCCATACTCAGGTTCCCTGCAAGCTTGCCCTACCCTCCATCCTTATACAGATGCACTCTCAGTAGCCAAACATCATTGTGTCTGATCTGCTGGTGTTTGGCTGCAGTCTACCTAAAGCTAGAGCAGGACAGTTTTCACAGGGTTTGAAGTAGGCTTTGAGAGAACTGCATTGAGGGTTTGGCTGAATGCAGCGGTCAGTGGTAGCCACCTGGGGGATGATGGGTGGGCACTCGCAGGCAGAGAGGCAGGGCATAGCAGCGGTGGAAGCAGAAGCAAGCACACATGCAGGAGCAACAGACCAGGGACTGCAGGCAGCAGAGGAAGTAGAAATGCTGAGTAGCTCCTCTCTTCTCTGATTTTCCCAGAAGATGATCTGAAGTGTGTTTCTGCAACACAATTGCAAGTCCCTGGATAAGACCTGATTCCTTTGTAATAGAGACTAGCCCAGCACTGCCAGTGTTCCCAGGAGGATCCAGGGATTCAGTTCCTATGGTACCTCTTCTGTAGGGTCACCTGACAAAATGTCCTAAAAGGCTCGTTAATGATGCGATGAAAGGAAAGATAGTCCTCATCCTTTGAATTTCTAGGCTGGCAGCATGACTCCTGCTGTCCAACAGAGTAGCTGCCTGGTCTCTACCAAACAGTGCCTGAGCACATCAGAGTCCCAGACATTACCAAACATAGAATGCTATTCCAGCACTAATTGTGGAAGACAGTCGTAATTAGAGGGAAAGCAATGGGTATCATACTCAGCAGAGAACCACACATAGGGAGAGCTCTTTGCTCGTCGTGCATATTTGTGGATCAAGTAGAGAAGCCTTTGGGGATAGTCTCTGTGAAGACAAGGGGATGCATGCAGCCTCTACGCTCTGAAATGAATAAGAACATCTACTTAAGGGAGAGCCATTCAAATCCCAGTTGTATCCTTGATGTCTTCCCAGGACAAGCAAAACCTGGGAGCGTTGCAGCAGGGCTGCTATAAAACAGCAGCCACGTAAAGGTCTCTAATGGCCAAAGTGTGTTTTGGGACCTGTGTTAACAACTATTGCTTTAAATCCCACAGCGAAGTGCCCAGCCTGGGGAGGGATTGGGCATACTGTCTGTGAAGGAATGGGGCAGAATAAGGTTGCAGTAGGGCTGCTGTTTACACTTGTGATTAAAAGGTAGTGGGGGGAGGAGTCAGAGGATATGCTCTAGATATGTCGTATACAGGTATGAAATGCTCAAAGAACAAATGAAAATTATTTAAAAAAAAAAGAAAACCGAGGAACAGAATTAGTTGGAATTAGAAATAGTCCAACTAGATCTTATGGGTGTTTAGTGACTTTTTCAGCTGAAATAGTAACTTCAGATGAAATAGTTAAATATTCTCATCTGTGGGACTGGAGTGTGGCTTCATAGCTTCAGAACAGTGGCTACTCTTCCAGATGATTTATGGCGCCCACATGGGGCTCACAGCTGTCTGCAACCCTAGTTTCAGGAATCTGATGTCCTCTCTGGCCTTCTTAGGCACTAAACTTATGTGGTGCATACATACATGCAGGCAACACATTCATGCACATAAAAATAATAAAAAATAAAAAAATTAAAAATTCTCATCAATCCATTCATTGAGCAAGATTTTCCCAACACATATCTCTGCCAGCGAATGCATAGATCCTAGGACTGCTTGATGGTTCTGTCTTCTTGCGTCTTTTCGTCTAAAGTGAATCTGATGGCTAGGAAGTTAGTTTGCTAATATGAGTTTTGTTCATTAATTCTGTTTCTATGCTGTTCTAAAGGAAACTTAGAGGCTCAAACGATTTTAATTAACTTCAGATGTGTTGTGTTTGAATTATTTAAGACCCATTCTTCAGCCTCAATGCAGATGGCTGTTCTAAGCTTCAAGGCCCATATGCGTTTCCTCTCGTGGTAATGAATAAGGAAAACAGATGAAGAATCTCTACAAGAAAACAAACTCTGTGTCCTGACAATACATCCCAGTAACAGACCATAGCCTATGACTGTAGCAAGGAGAACATTTTCTTAATATGTATTTAAGATGTGTTTTTTCATGCATGTTAGTGTTTGGCCTGCATGTGTACCCGCATGCACACTACATGTGTACCTACTATGCTTGAGGTCAGAGGAGGATATTAGAACCTCTGGAACTGGAATTATCACTACCATGTGCATGCTGTGAATTGAATTCAGATTCTGTGCAAAGACAACAATTTCTTTTAATTGCAGAGGCAGCTCTCTAGCCTGAGATACATTTCTTATCGATTTGGACTAGGTGATGTGAGCCCATGTCACAGTATTCTAAAGGATGAAAATAGTGTACTATTAAAAAATAACGATTACCATTCTCTCCTGTTGCCTACATGCTTGCTCAAAGGGAATCAAGTTAATTTTTATTTCTTCCCAAGAAAATGCATGCAAATGGAAAACAACTGCACATCAATTCTTATGTAAATGACACACACACTTATGTGTTTTGTAGACTATTCTTCATTCATAGACAATGGCACCCCTTGGAAACATTTTAAAATTACTCTTTAATTATTTTTATATTTGTGTGCCATTATATTTTTCACTTTGTTAGAAAATCATCCACTCTCCATTGCCCTCTCTTGTGCCTCATTCTGGGTGGGACCTTCTTCCTCCAGATAGAGCCCTCATCTGATTTTATGTTACCTGTAATCTATTACCCTCCTTCCCTCCTCCACCCTAAGGTCTGTTCTTCCCTGCTCATTACCCCCTTCTGGCTCATGTTCTCTCTCTCTCTCTCTCTCTCTCTCTCTCTCTCTCTCTCTCTGTCTCTCTCTCCCTCCCTCCCTCCTCCCCCTCTCTCAAATTCAGGTTGAGATAAAATGAAATATTTTTTCCTTCTGAGTCTGGCTTATTTTGCTAACATAACGAGTTCCAGTTCTGTGAAGTTTTCTGCAAATGCCATTTCCTTTTTCTTTACACTTGACTAAAGCTCCATTGTTGATGGATCTCTAGGCTGGTTCCATTTTCTGCTATTGTGAATAGTGCATCCACGTACATGCCTCTGTGGTACGTTGACCTACAGGCCTTCAGGTAAAGAGCGAGGAGTGGTATAGCTGGGCCATATGATAATCTTATTTTTAGATCTTATAAAACAACTCCATACAGATTTCTATAGGGACTCATCCTCTTTTTTAATACCTTAGAGAATATAATATGTAAATACATCATTTTTAAGTTACCAGTATGTGGCCATTTAGGCTGCTAGTAATCTATTTCTTCTACAAAACATATTCCTGTTCAAATATCTTATATATAAATACTTAGACCGGATCTACAGCACCAAAGACTATGCATATTTTCCTGTGTGTGCATTCTAACATGGTGTGTGTGTGTGTGTGTGTGTGTGTGTAACAATCTCTATTGTTATGTTTGAGACAAAGATCTTTTCACTGTCACACTAGACTAGATGGCCGGTTTTCTCTGGGAACCTACCTCTCTCTGTCTCCACCCCGAGTCTGGGGTCACAGATGCTGCTGCTGTGCTTAGTTTTCCTGTGGATGGTGGAGACTCAGTCAGGTCTTTGTGCTCACAGAGGAAGCACTTAACCCACTGAGCCACGCCCCTAGTCCCAGGATAATACTTAAAATTGATGGCTATTATTAATTATCTTGCATGCACATTGCGTCACTTTACAGTCTTATTAATACATGACATGCTCTTTTTCATTCTGTGTTGTTAAATACTTTCTTCTTTGATACCTAATATATTAGATGACACTTAAGTGTAGTTTTAATTTGTATTTATTTTATTGTAAGCAAAACTGAACATTTTCATAAGTTTTAAAACAATTCATATTATTTTTCAGTGAAAAAACCTGCATTCCGGCTTATTTTCCGTTTTGGTTTAATTAGCTTTTTTTCTTAGTGTATATAAGACCTCTTTGTTTATTAAATAAGTTAAATTTTTTGGCCTGGAATATGATTTGTGAATTTTTTTTTTATTTTGAGATAGGGTTTCTCTGTATAGTTCTAGATGTCCTGGAATTCAGTTGGTAGACAAGGCTAGCCTTGAATTTACTCTGCCTGTGTCTATCTCCCTAGTGCTGGGATTAAAGGTCTGTGTCATCACTGTCTGGCATAAATATTTTTTAACTTAATTTTTTATTGATTCTCTGGGACTTTCCCATCATGCATCCTGATGACACTTACTTCCCAGTCCTTCTGTTGTTTGCCCTTGACCCTGTGATCTCCATGCCCCCCAAAAGGAAAGTAAAAATGAAAAATAAATCCAATTTGTGTTGTCTTTATACTCCTGGAGCGTGGTCAAACTCTCAGTGGCCTGCCCCTTAAATAGAACTGAGTCCCTACCCTCCTGCACCGCTACCGGAAGCCGTCGGTTGTGGAGAGCCGCACTTCAGCATCCCCAGCACACCTTTAGAAAGTTCTCTTCAGTGGTTCTTAGCTAGGCTGTTACCTTTTTGGGGGTGGGGTGAGGTGGTAGGGGTTGTCACAGAAGTCTTCCATGTCCCCCTCTCTCAGCTAAGCATCTGTGGTCGCCCATATTACAGCGAACGCAGCCTCCTTACGCCCCACAGTTGTGGACACAGATCATGCGCTTCCGCGTGGTTTCTGGCGACCGTTCAGACCACAAACACCACTCCTAGCTGCAGTGGAACCACGGACCCAGACATGGCCCTCAGCGGCAGCAAGGATGGACATCCCCATGGCTGCACATGGCAGTGCAGGTCATTCACCTCACGATGGCCCCTGGCGGCAGTGGGGCCTACGGACATCGATGTGGCTTCAGGCTGCAACACGGACCACGGGGTCTGTGTGGTCCTCAGTGGTAGGATGGGCCACCCCCCCCCCCCAGCCCTGCTGGTGGCTTGCTGGAGGCCCAGCTGGCAGTTCTGAATTGTGACTATTTTCATCCAATTTATGTTTAACTATTTTGAAATTCTAGATATCTGCCAACCTTATTACTCTTTTACTTTTATTGCTTGTGGATTTTGTGTTAGCCTTAGGCCTTTTTGAGTCAGCTTTTACAAAGTCCTCCTGGGTCTGGTCTGTGTGGTTTCCATCTTTGATGATGTATCTACAGCTAATGCGAAGGGGTGAGGTAATGGTGACCCCGTGTCTTTGTTTTCTTCACGGTCTAAAGCTTGTGGTCTCACCATGGGATACTTCTTAAGATGGCTTTGGACGGCTGTGTGGAGGTTTCTGTGTCGCTATGATACGCAGAGAAGCATCTGGGAGACCAAGGGATCCCCCCACTTGTTTTTCCCTGTACCACTTCTCTCCAGCTCTCTTCCTATTTCCATTTTGCTGCTTCTTGAACTTTGATGCATTAGCTAATTCTTAGGTGTTCCTACCAGGGAGGGTTTACTACCACCCATAGGTACCACCAGAGAAAATGGAATCAGCCTTCAGGCATCATGCTGAAGGAAAGGGAGGGGTGGTTATGGAACATGCCAAGGTTTATCTGTTTAGGTCTGGGGGAGTTGACTTGGGGTATGTAGGGGGATGGGTACTGCATGCTGATTGGTATAGCAACTTCTTTGGGCCTCTGAGTAGTGGCTGGCCGATGGGGGAGTCTGGAGATGCTCACTGCCTCTGAGTCAGGGGTATGGCACATGCCTGTAATTCTAATGCTTTGGTGAGGTGAGAGGAAACTAGTTCAAAGATGAGTGTAGTTACCCAGTGAGAGCCCATCTCAAAACAAACAAACAAACAAACAAACAAACAAACCACAAATCTCACAAGACAGTGAAGTTATCATCATATATAGATGATATATGCTATATATATCATATATGGATGATATGTGAAGTTATCATGTATAAGTAATTTTTTTTCTGTTAACTTAAACAGCTATTTATTGTAGGGTATTACGCAGAAGTTTGTACACTGTACCCTTAAGGAATATGTCTATCTCTCTGTGGGTAAACATCCTGTTTATCAGTGAAAATAATTTGCTTTATTATTTTTTTCAGTTCTTGGTCAATCTCCTGGTTTTTTATTTTTTATTTTTTTGAGGCACTAGGATTGAAGGTGTGTACCAGGATGCCCTGCTAACCTCATTCCTCTTAAGGCAGTGGGATGCAAAAACACAGTTCTCTCTTCATAGGGAATTACAGACAGCTCACTTTGGAGCCAATTTTGGTTGATCATGGCCCAGGGATAAAGACTTAGGTCATCCAAAGTTCCATGTTCCAACATGGGAGTGGTTTAATGGAGATTGTACAAGAACAGAATAAGCAATGTTATAAGTAAGGCAGTTTTAAAGTACATCTTTCTTAGAGAGGCAGCGTGTAGCCAGGTTTCTGGGACCTCAGCTATTGGCTCCAGATGTTGTCCAATAGAACCTTAGTCCTTTGATTGGGAGTAACGTGGTTTTGTTAAGTTAATGCATTCCTATTGTTTTTATTTATTTCTTTATTAGGATGTTGTGTCTGATTCAGAGGTGGGCAAGGGATGGATCTTTGGAGGAGTAAAGTCAGCTCTAAGAGAGATCGTGATTAGGCTCCGGAACTTCTAAATTCGCATTGAAATTTTGATTAGCCAGACTTTGTAGACACAGCTTCTTTTCAGGAATTCTCATTCACAGTAGCAACTTTATGAGAAAACCACAAATCATTTCTCTATGTATCTGGAGGGAAACTAGGCAGAGGCATGGCAGACAGCAAGGGCTGTGCTGGATCCAGGCTCAGTTCACTACTCTTTGACTTGGCACAACTGTCTCTTTTCCCTTCTTTATGCTCATAATTGGTTTCCTTCTTGGTTGTCTTTAAAAAATATTATTTGTGTATGTGGTGTATGCATATGTACATGTTTGGGCATGTGTATGCGTAGCTGTGTGTATGCATGTGGAGGCCAAAAGTTGATTTGCTCTATCACTTTCCACATTATTTATCATCATCACCATCAGCATCATCATCATCACCACCACCACCACCACCACCACCACCATCATCATCACCACCACCACCACCACCACCACCACCATCATCATCACCACCACCATCATCATCACCACCACCATCATCCGTCATCATCATCCAGGGTCCTTTATTGAAGTCAGAGAGATTTGTCAAGACTCTCTGGCCAGTAAACTTCAGAGACCATGTTATACCTGCCTTCCCTGTGCTAGGATTACAGGTGTCCACTTACACATCTGGAATTTTTTTGTAAGTGTTGGGGACGGGATTTATACTCAATCCTCAAACTTTCATGGAAAGTACTTTTCTGACTGAACAATGTCAGCCCCTTAGTCATCTTGGGATTTTATTGTTTATTTTATTTTGAGAAAGAGTCTCACTAGGTAGCTCTGAATGGTCAAAACCTTACTACGTAGACTGGGCCAACCTTGACCTCACAGCCATCCCCCTGCTTCGCCTTTCCAGTGCTGGGGTTAAAGATGGGTTATCTTTTTGGTGCTATGATGAGCAGCTGAGAATAACAACATGAGGGGAGAAGTTCTGTTTCAGTCTACAGCTTCAGAGACAGATTTCAATCTGTGACTTTGGGCATGAGGTACTGCAGACTATCAGGAAGAGGAACATGTGAGAGGAGAGAGAGAGAGAGAGAGAGAGAGAGAGAGAGAGAG
>BDUI01000001.1:3574761-3586172 GCA_002335545.1 Apodemus speciosus | reverse complement strand
TGCAGCAGTGTAGGAGAATACAAAAACAGGCATGTGGGAAGGGGTGAATAGGGGAATGAGGGGAGGGGAGAGGAGAGGTAAAAAGACATATAGAACATTGGGGGGGGGCGGGGAAACCAGGAAAAAGGGAAATGAAATGTAAATAAAGAATATATCCAATAAAAAAAACGAAAAAAAAAAGATAAAGGAAAAAAATATTACAAATAATTTTGATAACAATCATGCCATTTGCTAATTATTTTATAAAAAAAAAGAATAGACAAATGGGACCTCATAAAACTACAGTTTCTGTAAGGCAAAAGACACTGTCAAAAGGACAAATCGGCAACTTACAAATTTTCTGTCACTTTCAAATCTATTCAACAGCAGAGTCTTTACAGATCAACAGGGTACCTTAGTTATGAGGMGTTATAATGAGGAGGTGGGACACTTTCCTGACACATTAGCTATTAGTCAAAATGCACACATGTTTTTACTAGCTTATTTTTAAATGGTGATGGAGAAGGCTGCATTAAGCAGGATCTGTACTGAAAGCTTTGGTAAAAGCCTTCTGCTGATCCGGATGTTTAAACGGTCCGCTGGTTTAGAGCAATGCACGCAGTGATAGACAAAATTCCAGCAGATTTAGAATCTATCAGAAAACAAGTTTTGATTGTGGATAGATTTCAAAATACAACTATTTTGTTCTAACTCTCAATGAACTTTTATGGCACACTCAAAGTGTGTGTGTGTGTGTGTGTGTGTGTGTGTGTGTGTGTTTAATTAAAAGTTGGAGAGAAATAGCTCAGTGGTGAAGAGTGCTTTGTTGCTCTTCTAGAAAGCTTGATTTTGGTTCTCAGAACCAACATTGGGCAGCTCACAACTACCTGAAACACCAGGTCTAGGGGTACTGATACTCTTTTCAGGTCTCCACGGGCACTCACACATATGTGGCATATTCTCTCTCTCTCTCTCTCTCTCTCTCTCTCTCTCTCAATCTCTCTCTCTCCTCCCTCTCTCCCCTTTCTCTCTCCTGCATAAACATAAGTGTAAAATAGATCTTAAAAACATTAGAAAGCAGGTGTGAAGCTGTGTCTAATTAGAAGAGGGTGAGAGAGCTCTCTGCTAGGCACATCTTGCCCCGTAGCCCCCAGGGGGACAGTGTCACCATGCACCAAGTGCAAGGGCAGCCCACCTCACTCACGGGGCTTCTCTCTCCACACACACAAGCCCATCTTCCATGTTTGCTGCTTTAGGTTGAAAGCTGACATCATATGATATTCAGGGTGTTTCCCTTTTGAAGTTAAAATGATGCTGTCTCCACGATTTTGGCTAACTTTGACGGAAAGATGTATAAGTCATAAGTCACATCCATTCCTCTCCACGTAGGACTGCTGGTCCAGTGCACTGTTACTTTAACTGTCTTGTATAATTCATCCAAATACTTGTTCTTCCTCAGATTTTTGACTCTAAACCACACCCCTCCCCATGGTATGATGGGGTGGGAACATCATACCTACTTACAAAATCAAATAAGAAAAAAGGGGGGTGGGGCACTTGAAGCGCAGTGTAGTCAAAAATGCTGTCACAAAGAGCCAGCTGACAAATCTGTGAGTTTTGTTTTGTGACATCCATAGGAGGCGGATTCTGCTTCATTTGACATTTGGCCAAATGTCACTGCATTGATACTGTCATTGCCAATGTATGAGGCTGTCTTGCTAGAAGTGCTTTCAGGGTACAGTGACAGATGACTTGGCCTCTTTACAGAGCTCTGTTATCTTGACCCTGTGTGTCTGTCTTTGGAGATTTCCTTAGGATTCAGCAAGAAACTGATTGTTCTGTGTGATCCTCGGCTCTGTGGAGTGATAGAGACACAGGTGTGTGGACACTCGTTGCTTGCTGCTGATTTCAGGGGCCGAGAGTGAAGAAGCTGACCTCTCGGTGAAAAGCGAGCTTAGTGATCCATCAAAGAGAAGGACACTGTCCTTCTGCAATTAGACTTGATTTGGCCAACGCAGTGTGAGTACAGGTACACTGATCTGAAACGCGGCAGCCTGAATGAAGGCAGATTCAACAGGACCCCGGAGAGCCCGACGGAGGGACCGGCTTCCCAGGCTCTGACCCGTTTGAAAGCAACGCATTTCCTGTGCATTTTGTGCAGTCACACCAAGGTTTCCCAAGAAATAAGACGTTAGCCTCATGGGCTTTGTCTTTGAAGACTTAGGCGGGCTATTTCACCAAGTTCAGGGTCCCACATGGCAACAACAAAGCATTGCTGTTCCGGCTCTCTGGGGTGCCCCACAGCAGCTGTTTGTGGGGGAGAGCATGAGAGACGTGCAGGTTCCTCAGGCCAGGAACAGCTCACTGAAGCAGAGCGCAAAGCACCTAACACAGGAGGTATGAATGTACTGAAAAGTTATGGGATGCAGATGACTCGCTGTGCAAAGCCCACTCCAGGTCCATTTTCTAAAATGCTCCCTGATCCCAGGCACGCCGAGGATGAAGAATAGGTGTGCCTACACTAGCGCTCAATGAAAGGCCACCGAGAAAGGAAACAGATTTCAGAGGTGGCCCATAAACCAAGCACCGCCTTCAGGAAAGTAAAGAAGCCATCCATTACCCACACAAGGTACATAATAACGACAAGCACTTCATCACCCGTGGGACGGCTAGAGGTCAGACGCTTGAACAGCACCGCTACGCAAGTTCACACTTCAGTTACAAAAGGCTGCGTCTGACTCAGAGGGCTGTTTTACCTTGGGGGGAAGATTCTTAACTACCCCTGGACTCCTAATGACCGTTACCTTAAAGCAGTCATAGTTTTAAGTACTTTTATTATTAAAACAGGTATGTATTAGGGTAATTATACTTATTGACTTAAGATGGAGACCATGGAGGACCAGCTTGTGAGAGATCTGCCCTGCAACTCTTTGCTCAATGGAAAGTTATCACAGAAAGCTACAGTTTATTTCCATAGCTATTAACACCCCGAGTGGAGTAATTCTTCCGGGATCTACATACAGCTAAGGAAATGTTCAAGTGTTCATTGTTATAGCTTATGTGATTTTACTTCTTGTTGCTTTATGCTATTTATTTTTTTACTAAGCAATTGTTTGCCGATGGCCTACTGTTTGCCAGGGACTATTCCTTGTCTACAGGAACAACAATGATGGCCCTCCAGGTAACTGCATTGTAATAGTTGGGGACAGAAACCAAATACCAACAAAAACAATAGGAATATGCAATGTGCATGGCCTATGGAGACAAATACTCAGAATATGACAGGCAAGAGTATGATGGCTTTTAAAATGTATTTTAAAATGATTGTATTTTTATGTTTGTGCACTTGCATATCTACCAAAGCCAGAAGAATGTATGCGCTCCCTTGGAGCAGTTGTGAGCTGCTCAGTGTAGGCGCTGGGAACAGAACCTGGGTCCCCTGGAAGAGCATGAAAGGCTCTATGTCTAACCTGATGGCTGTAATCGTCAACTTGACGTAATCTAGAAACCTGGCAAGAGAGTCTCAATAGTGATGGTATAGATAAAGTTAGCCCATGGGGGAGGTTGTTAATTGGTTCAGTTGAGGAGGGAAACTCACACTGAATGTGGATGACATCATTTTATAGGCTGGACTCTAGGCTGAATGAAAAGGAGAGTCCCACCCATTCACTGGCAAGTATGCATCAATGCATTTTCTTTGTATTTTACTTTGGATGTGACTGGCTGCTTCCGGTTTCTGCTGCCTTGATTTCTGCACAACGATGGACTGTGACTTGGTTCTGTTTTGGTTTGTGAGAAAGGCCCTTTGCTGGCCTGGAACTCATCAGGATCTGCCTGCCTCTGCCTCCTGAGTGCTAGGATCAAAGGCACATGCCACCCAAACCTGGCTATAACCTAGAAGCCTGAGTGAAATAAACTTTTTCTTCCCTAAATTGTCTTTGTCAGGGAATTTTATCACAGCAACAGAAGGACAACTAGGACAGAATAAGCACAAAGAATTATGACCAGAGGTATTGTCTTAGTTAGGGTTTTACTGCTACGAACAGACCATGACAAAGGCAACTCTTATAAAGGGCAACATTTAATTGGAGCTGGCTTATAGGTTCAGAGGCTCAGTCCATTATCATCAAGGTAGAAGCGGGCAGCATCCAGGCTGATGTGGGATTGGAGGAGCTGAGAGATCTATGTCTTCATGCAAAGGCAGTCAGGAGAAGACTGGCTTCCAGGCAGTTAGGACGAGGGTCTAAAAGCCACAGTGACACACTTCCTCCAACAAGGCCACACCTATTCCAATGAGGCCACACCTCCAAATAGTGCCACTCCCTGGGCTAAGCATATACAAACCACCACAGGTATTATTACTGACTAGACAACAAGGACATTGTCCACTTTTGTTAAAAGCCTTGAGGAAAGTGAAGAGTGGGAATTGGGTTTATGTCTCCTTCTACTAGAACACAATACTGAAAGGTTGTATGTAGATTGTGCTTTATTTTAATTATTGTATTAGTTTATTATCTAATGCTAAAACAAAATACCCAAGGGTAAGTAATCTATGAAAACAGTGTTTATCTCATGGTTCTGGATGACACGGAGTGAGGACTGGCTTATGATCAGTCCTGTTAGAGGAAGCCCAAGGACAGATGCACAGCAAAGGAAGGAGCACGTTTGAGAAGGTCACGGCGCGATACAGGAACTCGGAGAGCAAGGGGGGGGGGGGCAGACGACTCTCTTAGGAACTTGTTCACCGAGGGTCCAGCATTCCCTTCCTGCCGTGAGCATCACCCTTTATGACTTTAACACTAGGCACTTGACCCCATTTTCAAAAGGTTCACCCACTGGATACATTCTCACTGATGATGAACTTTCAAAAGGAGGCTTTTGTGAATGTATGACACGGTTACTATGTAACACCAGTGAGTGTTTTACCAAAGCCTGCTGTGAATGCAGAGCTGGAGACAGGAGTGGTCATGCTTACTGATTTAAACAAGATTGTTTTACACTATGTGTAATTACAACAATCAACAGTGCTGCTCAGTTGTGTGGTTCTGGATAAATAATCAAAAGGCTTTGTGATTAGCTCATACAAATCACAAAAATTAACACCCCTGCAATGATAGTCCATGGAAAAGACTCCCATGGTTGAGTTGGCTTTGTCCATTTATTCTTATGTATCCCAAGGATGTCCTGGGAACACACATTTTTTTTCAAACTTAACAGCAGATATGACCCAAGCCTTAGGCAGGTTGTTAGAGTTTCCAGGTAACAGTCATTCCACTTGCACTGTTGTGTCTTTTCTTTTGAAAACAACCTTTTCCTGTCTATCACTGTGACAAAACACCAGCGTAGTGAACTTAATGGAGGAAAGAAAGGTTTCCCAAGGTTTCAGGTCATGCTCATATGTCGCTATAACCTGCAACAGCACAGGAATGCGTGGGAGAGGAGGCCTGCTTACCCCATGGAAGCTGGGAAGCAAAGGGAGGATGGGGGGGGACTGTAGGAGCCCCACAGTCCCTCTCAAGGGTATGTCTCCACTGACCTACTACCTCCTGTTAGACCCATGTCTTCAAGGCTCCACCACCTCCCGACAAGGGTAAGCTGAGGATGAAGCTGTCCGCACAGGCCTGGGAGGAGGGCCATGGCAGCCTGAAGTGGCATCTGGTTTCATTGATTCATTTGAAAAGCAACACCTCTTCTGTTTGCAGAAGATGGCACGCTATCAACCTCTCACTATCCCATTCCAAAGTGAGCTTTCCTAGTAAGTTTTGACTTTATAGCAAAAATGGCCTAATTTGGAGATTCACATCAAACTTCAGGCAGTGAGTACGCTGGTTGCCATCGGTAGTTGAAGATGTCGAGATTGTTGCCATTGGTAGAAATTACTGGAGAGAAGGTGAGGGGTCAAGAAATAGTCCCCTGGCCTCTCTCCAGTGTCCCCTGTCTTGCTGTCAGTTGGCATAGGAATTGGCAGATCCGTCCTAGCTTTGTGGCCATCATGAGGAGTAGGTATTTTTGGAGTTCTGCACCTGTGGGTGAGCCATTTTTTTCTGTTCTGTACACTGCTGAAGAACACTCATGGAACAGTCTGGGCTATTCCACTGTTGCTACCATGTGTTGTTGTTGTTTAAGCTTGTCTTTTTTGTGGGGTGGGGGGAATGGTTGCCCGAGATGCTGTTTTTGCATGTATTTTCTTTGTTGAGTTAAATGACACAGCTGTAACTTTTAATATGTAAAAACACTTGTCTCTTAATGGCAGATTGGTTATTTTATAAGCAAAACACTTCCATCTTAATTTTCAGGTGTACCAGACCAAGCTCTTCTCCCTAAAAATGCTCACGGTTTGCTTGTGCTTTGAAGAAACCTGTTTTTCTCTTTTTTCTATGTGCTTTTCTCCAAAAGAATCTACTTGCTTATATTAGTGCTTGATAGTATAGTAAATTCCCTTTAAACCAGATGTTAGATTTAAGGTTTGGGTTTCCTTCTAGTTCTAGGCTTTCTATCTGTCTATGTATGTGTGTATGTATGTGTGCATGTATTCATCTATCTATCATCTAACTATCTAACGTCTATTATCTATCTTTATCCATCCATCTTCCATCTGTTCACTGACCTTTTCAAAGTGATAGATGCTTGTTTGTTTTTAAGGATGAATTTTCTCCTTGCCCTCCTGACTTCTATAATCTTCTATCATCAATCATTGACAAAAAGCACATGCTGATGGGATCGGCTGTGTTGGAAGGATGTCCAAGGAAAATGGAAAAAGAAGTCAGAGAGTTGGGGTGGATATGATCAGGATACATTACATACATATACAAAATTGTTGAGGAACAAATGAAGCCTATTTAAAAATAAATGATTGCCAACTGGATAGACTAAAACAAGCTTTATCTAACACATACACAGTACACACATGTTTCTAAGGGCTAACTCAGCAGCCATTATGGTGCTTGTCACAGCCCTTGGCTGTCCAATCTGCCCCTGTCATGTGGCATTTATTGTATCTCTGTCCACATTTTACTTTTGTGTAGATACTAGTCATTGGCACAAAGGCTCACAGCAATCCGGTATGATTCACTAACCTGAATTTCTTTTCTTTTTCAATATTTTTTTTGTTTATTCGTCACTGCATGTGTATGCACAGATACAAGTGCAGGTGTCTGTGGGGGTCAGAGACTAACATCTGGTTCCCAGGGTGTATGTGTTACATGTGGGTGCATGTTTGAGGGCACTCTAGGATTGACAGCTTGGTGGGGAATGCTTTTACCCCCTGAGTCATCTCACTGGTCCTTTGTCTTAGTTTTAAGCCAGGAATATATGTTCATCATATATTCACCAAAAAAAACCACTCAACCTGAAACTCAGGAGACTGAGCTAGACTGGCTGGTCTGCAAGCCGCGGAGAGCCTCCTGTCTCTGCTTCCCCAGTGCTGGGACCACAGCTAGGCAGTGCGGTGTGGCTCTTGTGCAGATGCTGGCCATTCAAGCTGAGGTGCTGTGCTTTCTCGGTACATACTTTACTTATCTCCCCAGAGCCTTATTTTAGGCTTTCTTCATTGATACATTTTAAATTATAAATGGATAAATTTTTGCAGAGTAAGCACAGCCAAGTAAACACCATTCGGCTGAAGAACTACTGCAATTGTCAGCAATCTAGAACCTTCCAATAGATTACCTCCACCTCATCACCTCTTTAAATTAATTTCTATTATGGATTCTGTCTCTGTGTGCTTTTTAAAAATGCATTATGTGTATATTCTTTCATCTTCTCTGTCCCTCCTCAATCTGGTAGAATATTACCCATGTCTTGGTGTATATTTAGAAAGCTTATATTCTCTATGTTTTTGAATGTTCATCTTAGGACTGCGGTGTTATTTTCTGTGCTATCATTGGTGGGCCTTCAAATTTCTTCCATTTTCTTGTAATTATAAACAATACACTGTTCTAAATAATATTTGCGTGTCTTTCGTATGAGTTTGTGTTAGTTGCATGCTTAAAATTGCAAGTCATAGGGTATGTATATAGTGTGAGCAGATACTCCTAGTGTTTCAAAGTGATTGTACTACTTTACACTCAAATCTGAAGCTGCTGACACTCTTGTCAATACTTGTATGTTTTTAAATTTTGGCTTTTTTGGTGAACATATGATGAGCATTAATCATAGCATTAATTTGCACCTTCTTGACGGTTGTTACTACTGAACATTATTTACTATATTATTATTATTTTGCCACTAAAATGTTCTCTTGTGTTGAGTTCTTGAAAACCATTTGCCCTTCATTTTATCATGTTTATCTTTCTTTTATTATTAAGTTATAAAGTATTTTACATTTTCTAGATGTTAATTCTTATCAGCTATAAGCAGTTTAGAAAAGCATGAAGCTTTGTTTTCTTTTTAGACACTGGCATTGATGAATAGAGGTTCTTATCTAGCCAAGTCAGTTTATCAGTCTTTTCCTTATGTCGAAGGCTTTTATATCTTGATGAAGAAACCTTTGCTTGCCTAAAGCCATAAAGATTCTCATATATTAGCACATAGATTTATTTTTCTGTTGTGTAGTTAGGTTCGCGGTTTGTTAGGAGTTGATTTATATGCCTGTGTGAACTAGAAGCCGAGGTTGTGCCCACCCCCGCACTACTATGGGTATCTAATTGATCTACCATTATTAAAGACCATGCTTTCTTTTATTCAGAATAATTGCTTGCTTATGTGTACGCAGGTCATTGACTTTCTAGTCTGTTTCATTCGCTTAACTTTGTATCATTACTATTTTGCTTTTCTTACAGTAACTCTATAATGTGTCGTGACACCTTAGCAGTATTTTGTAAAGACCCATGAATCTGAACGGGAGTGTGGGTATCGTTGGTAGAGCACTTGCCTAGCATGACAAGATCCGGGTTCAATGCCCATCACTGAAAAGGGAGACATTCCTCAGCTATCTTCAAATTCTTTACAGATATTCTTGAGGGTTTTTAAAAAACTTTAGCAAAAATCATGAATCAGCTCTTGAAATTCTCAAACAACGCCTCAGGAATTTGATTTGGAATATTAATGAGTATGAAGACTATTGAAGTGACTTGACATATTTAAAAACAGTACTGAGTTTTCTCTTTGATGAAAATGCCAAATGTCTTATTTCAGTGGAAGGCTTATTATGCAAAGAATAGGATTTTACATTTAAATCTTTGTGTGTACATGTGTGTGGGCATGTACGTGGTAGTCAGAGGACCATTGCTGGAGTCTGTTCTCTGCTGGTCAGGGAAAGAAGAAGCTCTTTAGGGATGGGTAGGGAAGTAAGTGCAAAATAAGGAGGGTAAGATAACACTAAGGATGTCTGAAAAACTCATAACAAATACCATTAACTATTTACCCAAAAGTTTCTATAATACACATAATTATGTGTATAAATATTCATATGTAGTTTTTCTTTCTAATCATGCATTTCTCTTTTCTCTTTTTATTAAAAATATCTTTTTTTCCTCACATAACCTATCCTATTTGAGGTTCCCCCTCCACTCCTCCCATTTCCTCTGTTCCTCTCCTCCTATCTGGATCTACTCTTTCTGTTTTTCATTAGGAAAAATACAGACTTCCAAGGGATAATAATAAAATAAAATATAATATAATAAGATAAAACAAATCCCAACATATCAGAATAGGGCAAAACAAACAGAAGGAAAAGGGTCCCATAAAAGGCACAGGAAACAGACATGAATAGAGACCCACTTGTTTCCACACTCAGGAATCCTGTAACAACACCAAACTGGAAGTCATGATATACACACCAAGGACCTATAGGGCCAAGATAGAGAGAAAATACATATAAATAAAATAAAAACAAATAACAAGATAAAAATCAGAGGAAAAGAAAAGCCCTGGAATGATAGTGTGAAACAAGGAGCCTACAGAGAGATTCCATCGGATTCATTTCAGTTGGCTGTCTACTGAAGGGACACAGCCTATTCTTACGGGTAGTTTGTTTCTCCAGTGAGACCCCCTTGGAGTAAACTAAAATTTCATCTGCAGGTGGTTATCAATTGTGGAGGCATGTGCCCACCTTTCCTTTGAGCTTCAGTACCCAGCAGGGTGAAGGGCCTGCGCATGCTGTTTCAGGCTCGGTAAGTTCACTAGTGCATGGATTCTGTGGATTTAGAGGGCTGTGTGGTCTTGGTGCCCTGCATCCCCTCTGGCTCTTAGGTTTTCTGCATCCTCTTCTAGAGGGTTTCCTGAACCTCGAGGTGGGGGCGGGATTTGGTGGAGACACCCTGTTTAGGGCTGAGCATTGCAAGGAAGGTCTCTTATTCTCTGCATAATGTCTCGCTGTGGCTCTCTGTATTTGCACCCATCTGCTGTAGGAGGAAGCTTTTCTGATGACGGGTAAGCAAGGCACTGATCTATGAGTCTACCAGAATGTCATTAGAAGCCATTTTAAAAAAAAAAAAACTATTATTAGGAGTGGGTCTTAAGTCAAATCAGATATTGGTTGGTTATTCCACAAGCTTTGTGGCTCTGTTACTCCAGCATGGCTTTCGGGCAGGACACTTCTGTAGATCAAAGGTTTGTGGCTGGGTTGGTGTTTGTTTGGTGTTTCCACTTTGGAGCTTTTACAATCCCTGCCTGTACCCTAGATGCTAGCATGCAGGGGTGAAGACTAAGTTGGCACCAGTTTAGCTTCTTCATGTTCAATGAGCTGTGTTAGGTGTTGTCTCCAGTAATAACAGATAGGGCCTTGCTATTAGTTTGTGGAAATCAACAACACAATTAGATGTAACCCATTCCTGGTGCTGGAGCTTCATTTGGTGACAAGACATGACCAGCTGGGGCTCTGTTTCCAGTGTTATTTGGCAATTTTGTTTATAACACCTTCATATATGTGTATATTTTATGAAGCTTTAACTGTATCAGGCTTTCATGCTATCTCTCAAATGACTCTTAATTTTAGATGTTTCTCACCGCACTCCCTCCCTTGGCCCCCTTCCCTCCTCCCATTGTGATTCTCCCTATCCAGTCCCCCATAACTACCTATTTTATTTTCCTTTCCTAAGAAGATTTAAGAGTCCCCCTGTAGTTTCTTACTCTGTGCTTTCCCTTTGTGGTTCCATGGGTTGTAACTTGCTTATCATTGGCTCAACAGCTAATAGTCACATATAAACATATTATACTACATTTATCTTTCTGGGTCGGGGCTACCTCACTCAGGCCAATTTTTTTCCAGTTCCATCAATTTATCTGAGAATTTCATGACTTTAATTTTTAACAGTTGGGTAATATTCAGTGTGTAAACATACCACATTTTCTTTCTTTTATTTATTTATTTATTTTAATTTACATTTCACTTCCCTTTTTTTGGATTCCCCACCCCCCAGATGTCCCATATGTCTTTTTCCCTCCCCCGGTTCCCCCATTCACCCCTCCCCACTTCCCTGTTCTAGTATTAC
>BDUI01000001.1:3532826-3557936 GCA_002335545.1 Apodemus speciosus | reverse complement strand
GAAGATTTACACGAGAAATATTTCTGTTAGTCTGTCTTTTTATCACAGAGTTGAGTCCATTGTTGTTAGAGATATTAAGGAATAGTGATTGTTGCTTCCTGTTATTTTTATGTTTGTGTGGTTATGTTCTTTTGGGTTTGTTGGAAGATTACTTTCTTGCTTTTTCTAGGTGTAGTTTCCCTCCTTGTGTTGGCATTTTCCATCTATTATCCTTTGTAGGGCTGGATTTGTGGACAGATATTGTGTAAATTTGGTTTTATCATGGAATATCTTGGTTTCTCTATCTATGATGATGGAGAGTTTTGCTGGGAATAGTAGCCCGGGCTGGCATTTGTGTTCTCTTAGTGTCTGTATGAGGTCTGCTCAGGATCTTCTAGCTTTCATTGTCTGGTGAGAAGTCTGGTGTGATTCTGATAGGTCTGCCTTTGTAAGTTACTTGCCCCTTTTCCCTTACTGCTTTTAATATTCTTTCTTTGTTTAGTGAATTTGGTGTTTTGATTATTAGGTGCCAGGACAACTTTCTGTTCTGGAGCAGTCTGTTTGGAGTTCTGAAGGCTTCTTGTATGTTCATGGGCATCTCTTTCTCTAGGTTAGGGAAGTTTTCTTCTGTAATTTTGTTGAAGATATTTACTGGCCCTTTAAGTTAGAAATCTCCACTCTCGTCTATATCTATAATCCTTAGGTTTGGTCTTCTCATTGTGTCCTGGAGTCCCTGGATGTTTTGGGTTACCAGATTTATGCATTTTGCATTTTCTTTGACTGTTGAGTCACTCATGTTTTCTATAGTTTCTTGAACACCTGAGGTTCTTTCTTCTATCTCTTGTATTCTGTTGTTTCCTGTAATTCTTTAAGGGATTTTTGTGTTTCCTCTTTAAGGGCTTTTACTTGTTGACCAAAGTTCTCCTATATTTCTTTAAGGGAGCTATTTAAGTCTTTCTTGAAGCCCTCTATCAGCATGAGGAGATACAATTTTAAATCTGACTCTTGCTTTTCCAGTGTGTTGGGGTATCCAGGACTTGCTGTGGTGGGAGAACTGGGTTCTGATGTTGCCATGTGGCCTTGGTTTCTGTTGGTAGGGTTCTTGTGCTTGCCTTTCACCATCTGGTTATCTCTGGTGCTAGTTGGTATTGTTGTCTCTGGCTGGAGTTTTTCCTCCTTTGGGCATATAAACCTGTGTCCTTACTCCTCTGAGCTCAGAAGTGAAAGCACTGCTGGGAGATGACTCTCTCCTGGCAGGCTATGCACAGAAGGCTGTGGAGTCTCCCAGTTCCCTGGTGCCAATGGCAGCGGGAAGATTTCTGTCCCAGCTACTCCACTGATCTTATGCCCAGAAGCCAGAGATCTTAAACCAGACCAATGACCCATTGCAATGAACATTTATTTGCAAATGAAGATGTATGGACAGAGGGATAGACTGTGAGACACACTGATACACAACAGCTTCCATGTGAGATGCTCTCTATGCTTTGTTCTTTTTGTTTTTGTTGTTGCTGTTGTTCGTGGTGGTGGTTTGTGTGTGTGTGTGTGTGTGTGTGTGTGTGTGTGTGTGTGTGTGTTATTTTAGGGAGTAGGTTGCTAGGGCAGAAGGTGGATATGAGGGGATGGGGAGATGAGCCGGACTGGGTGCATAATGTGAAATCCATAAAAAATCAATTAAAAGTTTTAAAAAAGATGTGATAGATTAAAGTTTAAGAAGCTTTCCAGACTTCTACTCATTATGCCAATCTTTGATACTTCTTATCTTCACACACTGAAATATGGGGAAGTATTCCAATTGGGATTAACTGTTCCTGTTTCTCTTCCTTCAGTAGAGAGACATTTGGTGTTGGAAACTTGTAAATACTGTGTCCTTGAGTACTTAGGGTTCCTCCCAACTCTCTCAGCATTCAATTAAGATGATTGATAGTAATTACATTCAGCCAACACATCAATTTCACCATTGGTTCTGAGCATTTTGGAATCCCCAAAAAACTTTCTTGAGTACAACTGTTTCATAAGCACTCTCCTTTGCCACCAGGCTCAGTGCTAGGATCTCTCAGAATAGAGTAAGGGTCATATACTACAGACAGGCCTGTCAGCCAATCTTGACATTTCATCTCTGTTAAGAATTACTGAGCTAGAAACTCGAGCAACCACTCTGGAAATCAATCTGGAGGTTCCTTAGAAAATTGGATTTAGATCTACCTGAAGACCCAGCAATACCACTCTTGGGCATTTACCCAAAAGATGCCCCATCATGCCACAGGGGAACATGTTCTACTATGTTTGCATTGGCCTTGTTTGTGATAGCGAGAAGCTGGAAACACCGAAAATGCCCCACAACAGAAGAATGGAATACTACTCAGCTATTAAAAGTGAGGACATCCTAAGTTCTGCAGGCAAATCGATGGAACTAGAAAATATCATCCTGTGTAAGGTAACTCAGACCCAAAAGGACATGCATGGTATGTACTCACTAACAAGTGGATATTAGCCAGAAAAAAAAGTGCTGAATACTCATGATATAGCCCTCAGAACTCAAAAATGTCAACAAGCTGAAGGGCCCAAGTGAGGATGCCTCAGTCCCACTTGGGAAGGAGAAGAAAGAAACCACAAGCAGGGAGGGAGGGAGGGACCTAGGAGGGAAAGGGGATGAGGTGGGGTATGGAGAGGGGAACATGATCTGGTATTGGGTTGGGGAAAAGGACTGAAATCCCTSAGGGCCAGCAGAAGAATGGAAACAGGCAACCTTGTGAGGTGGGAGGTTGGGGGGACCCTCCAGAATGTACCAGAGACCCGGGAGGTGAAAGATTCTTGGGACTCAAAGAAAGAGACCTTTGATGAAGTGCCCTACAATGGGGAGAGGGAACTTGCAGAGCCCACCTCCAGCAGAAAGACAGAGCATCAAGTGAGGGAGGGGATCACCATCCCACAGTCAAAACTCTGACCCATAATTGTTTCTGTCTGAAAGAACTGCAGGGATGGAAATGGAGAGGACCCAGAGGGAAAGGAGGTCCAGTGACAGGCCCCAAGTGGGATCCAGCTCAAGGGGAGATACCAAGGCCTGACACTATTACCGGGGTATGGAGCACTCACAGAAATGGACTTATCATGACTGCCCTCTGAAAGATCCAACAAGCAACTGAAAGAGTCAGATTCAGATATTTGCACCCAACCAATGGATGGAAGCTGCTCACCCCTGTGGTTGAATTAGGAGATAGCTGGAAGAAGCTGGGGAGGAGGGCGATTTTGTAGGAGGACCAGCAGTCTCAAGAGATCTCTGGGGACTGGACTGTGAACTGGGAGAGGAATAAAATCTGGAGTTTAAAATAAATAAATAAATAAATAAATAAATAAATAAATAAATAAATAAATAATAAACAGAATTACGGAGCTAGGACAAGGCAAGCAAATTAGCCTGAAATCAAGGGAATTACAGATTATAATGAGTGGCTTCTTCACTAAGGCCTGACACAGTAACTAAGGGCAGTGACGTTTGCTACTTTGGAAACATAATTTAGAATTACCATTTGCCAGGGCAGGGATCAACAGATAGTGTAAACGGCTAGAGCATTTCACATCAGAGGGACCAGATTTTATTTCGTTCTGTGTAACTCATAATCTTAGCTTTTTATTGCTGTACAGCTGCCAATATGATTTTATAATGCAGATAAAAGTCTGATATATGTGTATGACAACATGTTTATTGTTCATCACTTCTATTAAGGGATGAAATATTTTATTATTATCATTCTCAAATGCCTATTGGCAAGGACAAGCTAACACAGTAAAATCTGCTCTTCTGTCTTCCACTGACTATAGAGCTGATTTTACCAAGTGTTTGGATATTCAGAGTAGGGGTTGAAATAGATATAGGCTTTTTGTTTTCTATCATAATGTTTTATGTTCAATGTATTGGCCCTTACTCTTGTTAGAGCAGAGGATAAAAAGTTCAAGACCCCAAGTTTCATGGAGCTTACGTTCCCTGGGAAAACATAGCAGTAAACAGTATGACCAATGACAGAATATGTTATAGATATGACAATGGCTGTGGAGCTGGGTGAAGATCGGTGTAAGTTATTTAGGGCTGAGCATGAAGATGTCTGGAAGAAAAGTGTTTTAAAGGAATCAGTATGGGCAAGGTATCTGTGTTAATTACCTTTCTCATCATGAGGTGACCAGATGGATGCCAGAAACCACCTTAGAGAGGAGATTTACCTCAGTTCTTGGTTTTAGTCTGTCACGGTGAGGAAGTCATGACAGATTTCAAGGTGGAGGGAGAAAGAGGTAGAAGCTTCTCACATTTTTGTGAATTGTGAAGTAGAGATCTGGACTGGAAAGAGGATCTAGACTACCCTCAAGAGTGAAACCCTAGTGGCTATGTCTGCCAACAAGGTTCCAGTCCCCAAACAGTAGCACCAGTGTTCATGAGCTGCCGGGGGAGGGCATTTCAGACCCAACTTCTAACAGGCTCTGAGGCATTTGGCATGCCTATGAATTCCCCAGCCTGTGGTTGGAATGGAAAGAAAAAGGAAGAGTGTGGTAGATGAGGCCAAGGAACTGAC
Organism: Apodemus speciosus; assembly: GCA_002335545.1. Lineage (NCBI taxonomy): Eukaryota > Metazoa > Chordata > Mammalia > Rodentia > Muridae > Apodemus > Apodemus speciosus. The sequence goes on along the minus strand of BDUI01000001.1, from coordinate 3,553,392 downwards.
AAGGGGCTTGGACAATCTGGGAGGCTCCAGCTTGGAATTAGCTTTACTCTGAGTGAGAAAGATTGCATACTTTTTTTTTTTTTTGGTTTTTCGAGACAGGGTTTCTCTGTGTAGCTCTGGCTGTCCTGGAACTCACTCTGTAGACCAGGCTGGCCTCGAACTCAGAAATCCVCCTGCCTCTGCCTCCCAAGTACTGGGATTACAGGCGTGCGCCACCACTGCCTGGCAGGATTGCATACTTTTGAGTGACATGTAAGACATATCACTTAATTTAAAAGGATAACCCTAGTGCTGCATGGAAGTGCATTCTTCAGGGACCAGGGTTAAACAGGAAGTCTCTAAGGAATTGTTTTGGTTCCCTACAAGTGTCTTGGACCAGAGGAACAGGAGTGGAGGTAATGAGAAAAGATTGGATCCTTGAAAAGTGTTCAGGTTAGAGCCAACAGGACTTTGTGAATTTTGTTTTGATAAAATAAAAAGATCAAGAATGGGTCAGGCTTCTGGGCTGAGCATCTGGAGGACTGCAGGGTGGCCAATGATGAAGGTCAGGAATTTACTGGACCATTTGAAACTGTGTCTGCCCAGAGATGCTTCTTCACAGCCACATCACTTCGACTCAGCTCAGGCATTAACCTTAGCTCATCATCTCTTTGGGTAGGAGATATTAAAGTTCTCTGAAACTTTCCAATATAATCTTTTTCTTTACAAAGAAAACTTGTGCAATATTTTTTGGAAGTTTGGGTAAATAATTTCTTAACCATAACTTGTCTATTTTATTTTTGTGTAATTGAATTTCATTTTTTTCTTTTTAAAGCAAGGAACTGGAGTATTTCTTTCTAAAGCTTTTACCATTTAATATTTTATCATATTTTTAATTTGCATACAAGCATATATATTGTAGATTGAGTACAGGTTAAATCCTTTCCCGGGTTTCATTTCTGACCTCAGTGATTCTGCCAAGACTGTTTTAGCTATAAAGCTATCTGCTTTTCCAGAACACTTAATAAACAAATACCAGGGGTCCAGCAACAGATAGGAACACAACGGTATTTCTGTTGGGAGCTGTTTCTACAGGAGACCATTGCTATGATAGCTTGTTCTGTATGAGAAAGACAATGAATTCTGGAGTCAGACCTGAGTGTCAGCTGAGTCCTCATATTGTTGACTATTTGTGGCAAACAATTTAATTATCCCAAGCTTTTGTTTCAGTCTTCTATAAATACTAACAATGCACGAATCTGAGCTATGGCACTAGATGCCTTTAGCTATCGATAGATATTTTACTAATATGAATGCCTAAATCTCTCTTTTCCTAAGAAATTAGGGGCTCAAGAGACAAAGATCATGGTGTGGTCACTAGGAAGCTGTGTAAATGAAAAGATGGATTCTGACAGCAACTGCTTTCAGGGTGAGGCTGCTCCAAGCCAAGGACCTTGCATTAGGAAGGATAAGAATTTATATCCTCGTAGCAATTGCTAGTTCAGTTTTGTCCAGCTCTTTTGACCAGAATTTTTCAGGAAGGGAGGTGGATATCACCTGTGTTGAGAAAAGAAGTCTATAAAGGACATTTTATATTTAGACCATACGGTACTGATAGGGATATCCTGTATGAATCAGAGAAAACATGGCTGACAGTGGACATCCGCAAGACTATGACTCAGCACAAAATGACTGACGTTGGTTGTCTAGGGAATCCAAAGATAAACAGTGATGTAATCTACTATACCACTGTTCTTACAGAGTACCACTTTTGTGTGATTTTGTACAAATGTGGTCTTGATGTTAGGAGTCTTGGTCTGAGCCTTTGAGGTCACTATCCTGTGTGTGTTTGTAAGCACATGTGCTACCTTGGTGTGGCCTGTGTCCTGGAGCATGGGCCTCACACCTCACTCACTATGGTGCTTGACAGCATCTCCTATGTGAGAATAAATATGGTCGCACAACTGAATGATGTTTATGAAAGAAATTCTAGCAAACATACTTAGAAAAAAAGAAACTCAGCTTTTAACCTAGTAGCTTATTACTAGAATTAGACATTTTTACCCTTTCTGTACATAACAATGTAATGTCATTAATTGTCTATAAAACTGTGGTCATACTGTTTTGTGGCATACTTCTATAAAAATATGTTGTAAACATTTCCAAAATTTTATATACTTTTCTATTTTAATGGCCGTGTAGTAATTTTTGACTAAAGATATCTTAATCTTTATAGTGAACTAATTTCATAACTTTAGATACTTAGGTTGCCTTCTAACATTTTGTATATATGAATAAAATTATGTGAATGTCCTTGCAATAAATAAGTTATTAGCATCTCCACCTCAATGCCTAAGTTTTCCCCCCTCTTAGAAATGTTTTACATGTCAGGTGTAGTGCAGACAGCTTTAATCCCAGCACTCAGCAGGCAGAGGCAAGCTGATCTCTGTGAGCATGAGGCCAGCCTGGACCACACAGCGAGTTCCAGGAAAGCCAAGCCTATACATGCTATTTAAGAACACATGGGAGAAGAGTCTCTCAGGCCCTTCAACCACCCTTCTCAGTCACAAGGTAACATTTTGCATTAATTACTCTAGAACTGGGCCATAACCAGGAGGGTAACATTGGTAAGGTCCTTTAACACCTTGTCTTAGTCAGGGTTTCTATTCCTGCACAAACATTATGACCAAGAAGCAAGTTGGGGAGGAAAGGGTTTATTGAGCTTACACTTCCACGCTGCTGTTCATCACCAAAGGAAGTCAGGACTGGAACTCAAACAGGTCAGGAAGCAAGAGCTGATGCAGAGGCCATGGAGGGATGTTCTTACTGGCTTGCTTCCCCTGCCTTGCTCAGCCTGCTGTCTTATAGAATCCAGAACTACCAGCCCAGGGATGGCACCACCCACAAGGGGCACCATCCACAAGGAGCCCTCCTCCCTTGATCACTAATTGAGAAAATGCCCCACGGTTGGATCTTATGGAGGCACTTCCCCAACTGAAGCTCCTTTCTCTGTGATAACTCCAGCCTGTGTCAAATTGACACACAAAACCAGCCGGTACACACCTCCATTGGGATTTTGGGAATGCTTTGACCAGATAAAGGTTTCTGACACACTGCTGGGATGCTTTTCTCTGCATTTTCAAGCCTGCTTCCCTATTCTGACAGCTATGCCTCCCTTCTCCTTTTCCCAGTGGATCTGTATTGACTAGCTTGTCTTCTTCACAGAGACATTCTTATCATGTTTGCACCGATGGATGCGTTCTAGTTCCTCAGAATTCCAAATCCCAATGTTCTCTAGTGTTCCTGTCAAATGACATCAGAGACTTTTTCTTCCTCAAGAAATTGCAGCTGGTGTGTTGGTTCCCATTCTTTAATACTGGTACATATAATGCCCATGATATCTGTCTTAGTTAGGGTTTTATTGCTGTGAAGAGGAGACACCATGACTGAAGCAACTTTTATAAAGGAAACCATTTAATTAAGGCTGGCTTACAGTTTCAGAGGTTCAATGCATTATCTTCATGTCAGGAAGCATGGCAACCTGCAGACAGACATAGCGCTAATAGATAGAGCTGAGAGTTCTACATCTTTATCTGAAGGCAGCCAGGAGGAGGCTGTTCTCCACATGCAGCCGGGAGGAGACTTTCTTCTCTACTGGATGAAGCTTGAGCACTAAGAGCACGCAAAACCTGCCTACACAGTGACACACTTCCTTCCACAAGGCCACACCTATTCCAACAAGGCAATTCCTTCTAATAGTGCCACTTCCCATGGGCCAAGTATATTCAAGCCACCACATTATCAGAGTTGATAGGTATCACAGTTACAATCTACTGCTTCTAGACTCACCAATTAGAGGTAAGAATCCATCTGCAATGTTGCATGTCCTCTGATCTTGGGATTCTGTGAGACCATATTTTATAAATATGGAAAAACACATCTGCAAAGTAGTCATAAAATTTCATTTTATGTGTGAATATAACACAAATACTTTAACTAAGAATATCAAGAATTGTGTCAACTCAAAGGAGAAAGGGAAGTTGAATGAAATGGTGGCTATGGTTACCTCTAGTGACATGGGCGCCCACTTCAGTGCTATAGAGTGGCCAAACACACTATGTTTTGTCATAAGAGGCTCTTCTGTGAATGGTGCTGATTATGATTGTGTCTTCCTCTGAGCAATCATTGCTGGTACAATTGGGTCTATTTATAACTGGAAAGTAATACCATAAATATGCTCATTAACTGATGGAACTGGTTTTGGTACTAATTCTGAAAAGATACTTGAAAGAGAAGGTAGTTGTGATAAAACAGAGACAAACATATCTGCAACACTAATTTCAGAGAAAGAACCTGGTAGAATATTATAGATAATGCCAAGGAAATACAGGACTGCATTAAAGCAACCTATACTACATGGTTGTAGATTTATGTGGTAGCATCTTCAGACTTTATATTTATTCTAGTGGGAAAATTAGTCATGAATTATGCAAGTTTTGATTTATGCAAGGTCTTTAGTAATTTATCACTTACATAAAATGCATGCCCCTAGGCTGGGATTACTCTGTACTTCATCTACAACTGAGGTGTTATGAGCAATTAGGGTTGGGGTTTTACTCTCCATACCCCCCTCAATTTATAAATAAGATTTTTTAGTAAGTTGCTTGAAATTCAAGAACATATTTCTCAATAAAAAGTCATAGTAGGAACTTACACTTATTGATTTTACATACATAATACAGTATTTTACATATTAGTTCTATTTTAATTTGGTCTTTTTAGCAACTTTGGTATACTCTCCTTAAATGTGTAAAAGTGACATCCAAGAAGCACAGAAGTTGAGGTCAAGGCCTTTTTTGGATGGCAGCAATCCAGGATACAGATAGATGCTAGACTTCAAAGCCCATGTTTTACTGGAAAGCCCATGGACCTCTGAGAAGTCAATAGATAGCCACAGGGTTCAATGTTCTTGAAATTTGGTTAGCCTATGTACTCATTTTGGGGATGGAGGGCAGACATTTCCATCAGATAGCATCCTGTTGACCTCCCTCCATTCCTTCCAGTGTCATTTGCCACAGCAAAATCGCACAGGTATAGGTGACTTCTTTACTCTTATCTGTGTACAAACCCGCTCAGTCAGCATTCATGGCTTTGCACGCACATTTCCCAGTGGAAACCAGTTCTGGAAATGGGTGTCTCTCTAACTAATGTTTCCTCTTGACAGTGAGGGTGCAGTAAACCCCGTCATCATCTGGAGGGAAATAATGATGACCTTTGCAACACCTTTCCCCTAAAGCATCACAGAGCTGTTCTCAGCTTAGCATTGAGCATGCACACTGTGTAAGGCAGCTCAGGGTCTATCTCCAATCCCACAGCCCCTCTCCAGCTTCTTTTTACAGTTTTTCTCATACCCAGCGTTGCCTTGAAATGGTCCTGTTCATGCCTAGCTCTTTCCTCAACTTGGAGGCCTTCTGAGTGTTTGATTTAGGTCCTCCAGAGTGCCTAGATCATATCTGACAGGATCAGGAAGGGCCTGGAACATTGTCCCATCCCTTGCAGCCTGGGTCTTATACAGCTTTCCAAATTAGTCTGTCTTCAAAGCTTTGGTCAAAAATATTTGAGCAGTGCACCATTCCTTTCTTAAGTTCCCAAGGCCTTAATCTTGAGATCTGGTTTTCTATTGCACATAAACATGTAGTCAGGCTTTTCCAGATTGCCAACCAGGCCAATTTCAGATTTTAGTTAATTTGTTACACACATTCTTTAAGAAGAGAAGATATATTAAAAAGCAGAAAGGAAGCAACCTAATCAGGTTGAGTTTTTTGTAAGTATTTTACAATAAAAGTTGAAATTACAATGCTGGGTGGTGGCGGTACATACCTTTAGTCCCAGCACTCAGGGGGCAGAAGCAGGGGGATCTCTGGGATCCTGCTCTGTAGAGCCTGCTCTACAGAGCGAGCTCCAGGACAGCCAGGGCTACACAGAGAAATCCTGCCTCAAAAAACAAAGACTTAAATTAAATTAAAAACATTGAAAAATTAAAATGACAGAAAACATAGTAATTTCACTAAATTTAAACAATGACAAAGTGCATTCGTGGAAAGGCAGAGGGCGGGGCATAGCCAGCATAGCAACTCTTACTCCGAACTTCTGATCCTCAGTGCTGCTAAAACTAAATTAAAATAATAAAAATAAAGAGTTCCTTTCCTTCACTTGACTTCCTCATCTCGCTATTTCCTTTCTGTCCTGGCTAATCCAACTAGTAACACCAATTTTATCATCTTTGCACAGTAACACCTTGGTTAGTCCCTGAACCAACCCTTCAGAGATCGAGCAAGAGACCATCCTTCTTGATGACCTTGTCTTGTGATTAGTGGCAGCCACAGAACTCCATTCAGCAAGACCTAAAAAAAAAAGTCATCGCTCTACTCCTCCGGCTACACTCCTGAGACCACACAAATCTCCCCCGCAGGAAGCCATCTCTGGCAACAGATCCAAAGTTCAGACACGTGAACTGGGAACAGCATGGGGTGAGGATGTGGGGGGTCTCTTAAGTCTTTCTTGTCCTCTCCTGACCACACAGAAATTGTCTTTTCCCACGGCTCCTGCTGCCCCTGCGCCTGCCCGCCTTTAATTTCTGCTTTTATATCTGACGGGGTCTTCTCTGTCAAATGCCTGAGCGTTGCTTCCCTCTGCTCAACCCCCACAGCCATGTCAAATGGAGCGCCGGGAGCATCTGAAGTAAAAACAGCATTCTTCAAGGCACCATGCCGGCTGTAACTCAGGGCCTCAGCAAGGCTTACACATTGCAGATGACATTTGTCAGGGGCTGTGAGCCTCTATCACCAGCACAGCCTGTCGCAAACATTTCCAGCTGGGAGGAGCCTTTGTCTTGTCTCCTCTTGAGTACATCCTGAGATGAAGAGTGCTGTTCTTGAACCTTCCTTGTCCCCTGGACCTTTGCATGGCACTGTCTCTGCCTGTAATGGGTTTTCCTGACCTCTGCTGACCCAGTACCCAGCACACTGGCAAGCCCATGCTTGGTTTCAGTGGTCAGATCTGAGCTGAGACTCTTACTCTTTTTTTTTTTTTTTTTTTTTTTGACAATATCCGTGATGGTGGTCTTTCATCATGTCTCAAAACACTCTAGGCTCATCTCTCTGGGGTGGTCTTTAATTCACTGCACCACAGTACCTGTCTCCCTGCTAGACTTCCCCTTCAAGGCAGCAGCTAAGCTAGGCTCTGCTGTTCCACTGAGTCAGCCAGCCGCCACAGTGTAGCAAGCCTGTGCCATGCATGCTGGTCACTGACTGACTGACCAGTTCATGCTTTCTGTTTGGGGTCTCACGTGACAGAAATCTATCTGTGAGTGACATCCTCTTCTAACCCTTCTAACCTACTGTTTTCTTTACCCTAAGTGATCTTGCTTATACAACCCGTCCAGTATTACATAAAATCTGCACAGTCCTTAAGAGAGAATGGGGCCAACTAGAAGTTTTCAAATAACGTGTCCAGTGTCTTTACTAAGCAGTAACAGAATGTTTACTGAAAAAGTAAATATGAAAGTTCACTTAGCCGGATCCCATTACAGTTTGGCAGAAACTGTGCCTCAGGCCAGATCCCAGAAATCACTGAAAGCCATATTTAGGACAATGGGCAGTGGCTATAATTTTAAGAGGAAAGGAAGTCATCTAAAAGGTCTTAATGGATATGCTGAGCTCCTCTTGGAAATTCCCATTTAAACATCAAGTTTGAGTATATGTGAAGTTCTGGTGTGGCTCTTCACTATATTTTTCTGCTTCTATGAGGGTGTTCCTCCATCCACCCACCCACTCCTGCCTCTCCGCCCTCAATTCCCCTATTCTGGGGCATCTATTGATCCTTCGTAGGACCAAGGACCTCTCCTCCCATTGATGCCTGACAAGACCGTCCTATGCTTCATGTGTAGCTGGAGCCATGTGTATTCCTTGGTTGGTGGCTTAGTTCCTGGGAGCTCTGCTCCACCCTCAGAAGTCCCACATCTCCGTAAGTCAGAATCCTTGGCCTAGGGAGATAAATATTAAAATTAAGATATTGAGTATGCTCCTAAAAACAGGAATTTATTTGGCTCCTCAAATAAACAAGTTGACATTTATTAGTAACATGATGGACAGTGCTATGGGGAAAGCAAGAATTACTGCATATGTTCATGTAAATATAAATATTATAAGAGCTGATTCCTTGGGTTCCAGGAACAAGTAGGACTATGACAGAGGAATGTCAAATAGACATGGCCATTTTTAAACAGCATTAAATATATAATTGCTTATATTTGAAAAAATACTTTTGACTTTTTTCAACCTTGTTTATTAAAAAAAAAAGGTCTTAATGAATAGGCAAAGTGGGTATAAGGGTCATTGATGGGAAGCTGTGCAGCTAAGAGATGCTGGCAGCTCAGCCACACTAGTGCTGGTGAGAAAGGAGAGAGGTCGGGCAGTAGCAATGGTGGAATATCATTCCTAAAGACTGATGACTGAATGGGGCTTGAAGCGCCCGGCCCACCTTCAGCATGAAAAACAAGTTGAGAAGCTCACTTTAGATGTCCCTGACCAAAGAATAGTTCTCACATGTAACACAGATGTGGTGACATCGGGAGACAGAGATTTAGCCGTGTGTCCCAGGACAGAATGTACAGTATAAGAAAATGAAACAAGACAGAATACAAATACCTTGAATGTGACAATACAAACCATTGGGAAATACATCCCTAAGCTGCTCTACATAAGCAAATATGCACACGTGTGAACATCCACACACAAAGGTACACAATCATGCACACACTTGCACTGCCAAATCTATTAACTATTACAAGTCTATTCATCCTTGCAGGGCAGCTGAAAACAGTCCCAACCTTAGAGCCTGTAACATTATTATCTGAACCTTATATTTGGTGCTATGTTAGTTTTGCTTTCTAAAGTTTAGTCTCTCCTTACTGCCACTGTTATTGGTCCAAGTGAGGCCACTGTCTTGCCCTTTCATTTCTCTGCTGTTCCATCCCTGTTCCTACTTGCCCAGGCATCTACATCAGTGTTCGCCTATATACATGTAGCGTATATATTTAAATATATAGTCAAACACTGAAGCACACACACACACACACATATTATTTTTTCTGTGAACAAATACTGATCATTTGCATAAATGAAGCTATATTCTGTGATTGATTCTAGATCCTTTTTTTTTTTTAAAGGACTGTGTCCAGATCCACGATGCTACAGCATGCATTATGTGCATGCATAATCTAATCCAGAGTGCTTGACATCTGCTTACTATCTCATGCTGGTCGTCTCCTACATTTTGCCTATTAATCTTCAAATGGTAGACACCAGAGTACCTCCACTTCCCAAATGGCACTACGGTCAACATCCGGAAACATGTTCTTCTATGGCAGCAATTCTCACTGGGGCGGGCGGGGGGTGTTTTTGCATCTCTAAACATAGTTCACAATATTTGAAGACATGTTTGGTTGTCATAAATAGGAGATATGTTCCTGGCCTCTAGGAGATGGAACGCCAGAGTGCTGCTCAGCATGGCGTGGTACCCAGGGCAGCCTTCCCACACTTACAGTTACTTTACCTGTGTATCAGTTATTTTATAAGACTGCGATTAAAGTAACTTATAGGAGGGAGAGTTTATTTGGCTTATGGTCCCAGAAGGATAAGAAAGAGTCCATTATGGTGGGAAGATGAGGCAGCAGGAGCAGGAAGCCAGGGATAATATCTCCAATATCAAGCAGGAAACAGAGAGGGGGAACTTGGAAAGTGTGGGGAGGCTATAAAACGGTAAGAGCTTCCCCCAGGGACACACTTCCTCCAGCAAGGCTGCACCACCTGAACCTTCCCAAAGAGTGCCACTAACTTGGGACCAAAGGTTCAAATACTGGAGCCTGTGGGGCATTTCTCATTCAAACCACCACAGTCCCAGATGTGAGCAGTGCCAAGAGCCAGGAGCTCTCCTGGAAGATGTGCACGATGATTTCCTGGGACATGGTCCTAGGAGCAGTCTGCCTGGACCAGGACACTTGCAGTGCTGTTGCTACTGTCAGACCTCTCTCCTTTCTCACCAGCACCAGTGAGGCTAAGCCACCAGCTTCTCTCGCCTGACACAGCTTCCCATAAATGACCCTTATCCCCATTTTGCTTATCCATTAAGATCTTTCTAGACAGCTTCTTTTCCTCTTAAAATAGTAGCGACTGCCTGTTGTCCTTAGATTAGAGCCTGCGTTTCTGAATATGGCTTTCAGTTATTTCTGTGATCTGGCCTGAGGGATGGTTTCTACTAAACAATAATGGGATCCGGCTAACTGAACTTTCAACAGTAAATATTCTGTTACTGCTTAGTCAAGACACTGGACGCATTATTTGAAAACTTCTAGTTGGCCCCATTCTCTCTTAAGGACTGTGCAGATTTTATGTAATACTGGACAGGTTGTATAAGCAAGATCGCTCAGGGTAAAGAAAACAGTAGGTTAGAAGGGTTAGAAGACGATGTCACTCACAGATAGATTTGTGTCATGTGAGACCCCAAACAGAAAGCATGAACTGGTCAGTCAGCGACCAGCATGCACGGCATAGGCTTGCTACACTGTGGCTGCTGCTGGTTCACGCTTCTATGATTTTTAAATAGTTGATTGCCGCTTCATCATGTTGTGGTAATTTCTGGGAATGCTGAAATAACACATGGTTATAAAGCCTGGAATATGTTGTTTTGCCTTTTGCATAAGTTTTGACCAATTATTTGGACTCTATGAGCATCATTCAGAATGAAAATAGTGGCTTTGGGGCTGAAGAGGTGGCCAGTGGTTAAAAGCATGTATCCTCTTTCTTCCAGAGGACCTGAGTTCAATTTCCAGCACTCTGGTTGGGTGACTTACAACCACCTGTATCTTAGCTCTAGGGGAGCTAATGTCACCCATTGTCCAGCCCCTGGCCACCTGTACTCATGAGTGCACATTCCCCCACACGGACACACATATACACATCATTTAAAAAAATCTTTAAGAAGGTCTTTTCTTATTTATTATCATGCCTCATCATCATAGTTAATGAAAGTAAAGGTATTTCTGGACATAGTAAGTACTAAACAAAGGTGCTATTAATATGATCATTTGATCACTTTCTTATTAAATTGTATAGCTCCAAGTGTTCAGAGTATAAAAGTACTTAGGATAACATCACTGAGTAAAAAGCCCAGGACCCAAGGGAGAAGGGAGGAGAGGGAGGAAGCAGGTGTTTTATAACTTTATCACCTCAGAACTGATAAAATACCAAGTCTGTGGATGCTGTAAATCTCTAAGAAGTCAAATCTAAGGCTGTAAGAGACAACTCTATTTTTCTCATTTTCTGATGATAGTCACAAAGACAAAAGAGTTTGTATCTTAAGGGTGCTTTCTGTTTATTAAATGCCTAGAAAATTTTAAATGTTTCATACATAAATATATCATTCGTGCCTCAAAACTCTAAGATAGACATTTTTAATCTTTCTTTCACAGAGAGCATTTGTAGCCCACCTGTGGTGGTTTAAATGAGAGCAGCCCCCCCCCCCATTGCTTTGGTTCCCACCCAGATGTGGAACTATTTGGGAAGGTGTGTTACTGATGGCTTCGTGGTTTTAAATCTCATGTCATTCCCTGTTAGTTCCCTGTGCTTTGAGCTTGCATCTCCAGATATAAGCTCTCAACTTCTGCTATAATGTCATGTCTGGCTGCCTGATGTCACACTCCCCATCATGACAGTCATGGACTCTGACCCTTTGAAATTGTAAGCTCCAAACAAACTCTGTCTTCTATAAGTTGCCGTGGACATAGCATCCTATCATAGCAATAGGAAAGTAACTAAGACACCATGGAAGCCACCTCCTGTGAGATTTGAACTTGGGGCCTTCTCATTCCCCTCCATCTTGTTCTTCTTTACTTCAAGCTCAGGCCTGTTTTCCAAGAACATATAATTTACATAGGCCAGGGACTGTACCAAAGAAGCCACAGCTGAAATATAGTCAACATCTCAAACTTTTTTTTATTTTGAATGCCGGTGATGTGTCTGACTGTACGCAGGGGTAAGAAATAGGAAACTGTGGCATATGTGCACATTGTGACAGGAACTTCTCTAGTGCCGTCACGCAAATGAGCTACATAGATAACGTGCTTCACGATGGATACAGTGCTCAAGCCTGCTGTGGTTTCGTGCAGAGATGCAAATGATCTTTAAGCTTGATCTTGAATCAACTTAGATTCGATGCAAATGCCAAGAGCAGCTCAGAAATAGATGCGAGTGTTGAACATGGATTGGAGCTCCAGTTCTCAAGTTCTTTTTTCCTCAGTTGCGTTTATAAACGACTTTTTTGACTCTGGTGGTCTGATGGAAATACTGTTTGATCTCCATAAAGGTTAATTCTGGGATGCAAAAGGACTAGATCTTTTCTTTAATAAGCTTATTTCCTGCCTTATAAATATAATGAGCTAATTAATAAACATGAGCTTAATTTGGCCATTCTTCCTTAAGCCGGACGGGCAGAATTCGACATAGAGTTTTGCAAAGAGACAAGGAGAGCTTCATTATTGAGAGCTAAGCGGAGTCACCTTCCTTTGTTCCTTGTCCTTTGTAATATTCCTCTTACTTAAAGGTCAGAAGCTCAGATCTGACACCCAGGAACCTGAGAACCTGGCAACAATGCCAAAATGAAAAAGAGATGCTTACTTTTTTGAAACCATCCCTTGAGGGAGAAAAATAGTTATAAAATGCACTGACATGTTCTACTGCAAATAACTTTTTAACATCATTAACCATAACTCAATAAACACTTTGACAGAATAAAACCAAAGAGGTTATTATTTTGTATAATATAAAAGCATTTATGGGTTGATATAAAAATATGGGCCAAGTGATGAGACCCTGTGTATTCCAGCACACCATGTCCTCAAGGCCAAATCCTCCTTAGAATAGACTCATCAATCTTGAATCTTTCGTGATGTGACTTAGGATGATTCATAAACTTGGCTTAGCATGGGAATCTTTTGAAGGACTCTAGTGTTAGAAGTACTCAAGGCATTTACAATAATAGAAAGTTCTACCAATTCAGAGCTACAAACAGTAGTGGCATTTGAAAGCTTGAACTTTGTGTGAACATGTTGAAGCTTTTCAGCAAGGCAGACAATAAGTTGGCTTTGTTCTGGAATGGTCAGGCACCAATGTCCCAAAGCTAACACTTAACAACTGTTGTGTAACAGGTAGCATGTGTAAAAACCCACACAAATATATTTTGCAAGGACTTGGATGAGACATGTTGACTAGTCAGTTGTGATTTACAATTATAAACTTCACGGCTCTCTGTGACATCAATTAATTCACCAGTGGGGCTTTAGAGAACTGGATAGAAAGTACACACACACACACACACACACACACACACACACACACACAGAGAGAGAGAGAGAGAGAGAGAGAGAGAGAGAGAGAGAGAGAGAGAGAGAAAGAGATTTATGGATTTATTTTTTTTCTGTCCAGGAAAATTGTTATTGTTTTAATATACCCAGAAACCATCTCTTTGTACTCATTTTGTAAAACAAACTCCTTTAGGCTAATTTCATGTCTTGTCCAACCAGGAAATGACAGTGGCGATGTAACTGCACAGGCTGCTCTGATTCTTGCCTATCACTATGGAAGCTACCATCAGTGAAGAGGATGGGGAATGCATTGAGCACTACGGGTGGAGAGAAGCCTCAGGTGATGAGGCACAGCCACTTCTCAGCTCTCACAGTATGGTGGAAGGTTAGCAGGGCCCACTGGCTTTGGAGATCAGGTGTGTTGAAAATCGTGGTGATGTAATGATGCCAGAGGCCTCTGTGGTATGGCCTGGAGAACTTAGGAGATGGTAGAGAGCGGGCTGGGTACCTATGCCAGCACGATCTTGGTATAAACACAGATACATGAGAGCCAAAGAATAGACAGATTCAGAGGACCAGTGGGTCATCCCTGGGCTGTGCCCAGTATAGAGAGAAGCACCTCCAGGATACACTGAGGACACTGTGCACTTTGAAGCATCTGGGCTATTCCCCTGGCAGAGATGGCAACTGGGGCTCAGGAGGTCCTGGTCCAAACACATCGATGTCACTGTAGAGCCAGTGCTCAGCAGCAGGAGAAGGTGTTCTCCCAAGTGGGACTTGGTCCGGACCTGGCTGCATCTCTAGGGCAGTACTTCCAAAAGTCTGGCAGAAGGCCCAGACGCTAATGTAAGGAGGATCAGAGCTTCGTGGAGACTAAGTGTTGTGTCTACTGGAGCTGCCTGCTGAGGACTGGAACAGGCATGGGAGTCACTAAGTCCATAGCCCCTTCTTCTGTCTTCATAAGCTACCCAGCCAAACTGGGCTTCCTGGTCCTTACCTTGTGTCCACAGAGGTCTTTGACTTTTCATGTTGGCTGGGTATATCTTCTTTAGATGTTATGTTTTTAGGCAGTCAACCAAAACACTTTATTTTTTCCTTTCCTAAGTGTATGTATTCTTATTCTCAAAACCATATCTCTGATTTTTCCTTTAAATGAACAGATAGCTGCTTCAAGCTTCATTCCACATTGCTATGGCAAACTTTCCTTAAAAAGGGCCAGAAAATAGCTTTACCTCCTGTTTCAAGTGCTCAAGCTTGATCCTGTAGGATAAATGTATCCTGGGAGAGCACACAGAAAAAACAGGCATAGTGGTTTTCCAGTAAAACTATGCTGGGTGTGTTCTTTGCCTCAACTTAGAATCTAACGTCTCTATACAATGGCTTTTAAACTTTTTAAAGGTGAGTCCCAGACAGAGGAATTCAACCTTTAAACCTTTATAACTGAAATAACATTTAGAAAGCCTTTTTTGACTTCTACTCTGCCTCTGTGCCTTTGATATAATCTAATCCGCTCTAACCTATCTTATTCTAAAACCATGCTGGCCTTCACTCAGTGTTGTGACCTAATGACCCACTAAAGATTGCAGCCCATCATGGGAGGCCCTGTACTGCTGCCGGAGGCTGTGTGGATGTCCCTGTCTCATGGTGTTGCCATAAGTCCACAGCCCCTCCTGCTGTTGGCTGTTACAGCCAAAGAAGCTTTTCTTTGTAGTGGGATCAGTGACTGCAGACTCTCAGTTGAGAACGAGAGACATTGAAGACTTCTGTGAAAGTCTTTCCCCAACCCTCCAAAGAGAAATAGTTGAGACAGTAAGCCACCGAAGAGAGACCTTAAAAATCGTGATAGGGTGCAGAAGTGTAGGTCTTCCTAGTTGATGGTTTCTGGCAGGGTGATGCTGGGAGGAGGACTTGGTTTTCGTTAAGGGGCTGGCCACTGGGAATTTTATTATGGGTAACACAAATAGGACTTGGTGTATTTTTTTCTTCTATTCTTCTTCTTCTCGTTTTTAAAGCAGGATGTGGAACACAAAGGTGCAGGGCATTGATCTATGAGGACTGGGGAGTGTGATCAGGTGCATTGTGTGAAACTCCCAAATAATCAATAAATATATTGTGTTGAAAGAAAATTGTAACCCACAATTTGAAAGACAGTGGCCACACCAATCTTCCCAGGAGTAGTGCATTAGTCAGAACATTAGTTACTTGTGCTCCTGTTGACACTCCGGCTACAACTCTCAGCTCATTTCCTTAAAGAAGTGACCTAACAAATCACAGAAAGGTAATCAGTTCTTGGCTTCAGACATGAGCTGTAATTCAACATACATTTCAGAGTGAAGAGAGGATCGGGGATAGATTTTTCAGAGCCCGATGCAGAATAAAGATCGTCAGTCCTTTCTTCAAAACATTCAAGATTCCAAGATGGCAACAGCCACACATTGAACCCATGCCAGGGCTTCGTAAGTGCAAAGCCTTCTGTGACTCCACAGAGTGGCTTCCATAAGGACAGTCTGTTTGGAGACACTGTGGAGAGCTAGACATAGGTCTTTAACAAACAGGGAAAAGGCGTAAAAAGAGAAAATGTGAGATGAGAGGAGAAATGGGTCCGGCCATGGATCCATGTGTACGCTGGTGTTGCTTCACGTCTCTGATTCTTTCCAACTCTCTTTGGGCTTCCAACAGACCCTGGGTCCCTGTTTTAATGACTTGTTTTCTTAGAAGAAGGCAATGGTGTGCTGGTTGGTTTTGCCATCAGTGTCAGGTACAGAGCCTTCTATCATCATCTCTGTTGGTTATCCAGCAGATGAAGTGATCCTGCTTGCTAGGTTCCAGGCTTGTCCCTCATTTACTCCTGGTTAGAAACAGTCTGTTCTCCACTCCCGGATTCTTATGCATCTCGAGAGAAAGAAGAGGGGAGATTGTCACCTAGAGTGTTGGTGCTCATGTCTGAAAGGCTGGATTGTTGGTTTGTTATCTATAACAGGATGTCTCAGTCAAAAGATACATTACCTCAGAGGTGAAGATAGACTCTAGACCATAGAAACCTGAGATCAACGGTTGGTAGGTTTGATTCATTTTTGTAAATTGCAGAAGGTGGGAATGGAGTCACAGGATAGACAGAGAACATGCCCTCGTCCTTGCCTCTAACATCTGGGGTTTTGCTGGAAATCTTGGGTGGTCTACCCCCATATCCTGTGTACTCCCATAGTATTCTTGTCTGAGCTCAAGTTCTCCTTTCCATAAAGACACCAAACACGCTGCCCTCATGACCCACCTCCTTCCAGTATGACTTTATCTTCGTCAACTATATCTGCAATGATCTCATTTCCAAATACGGTCTCATTCTGAGGTCAAGGGTTAGGATGTAGGAGTTCTGTGGGAACATATCCAACTCAGTGTTATGCAGAGGTGTCACAACACCCACCCATGAGTCTTAGAACAACAGCCCCAAGGGAGCTTGGATCTTGACTGCCTCACCCTGCTGAGTTTAAAATCTCCTTTACTTTTTGCCTGTGTATCCCTACAGAGTCCTGGGAAATCTAAACATTCTGTCAGTTTTTCAGCCCCAGTGACCTACTTTGGGGTAAAGATAGGCAAACATCAGCTGTCTGGATGGTGTCTGGGAAAGACTTTTCTCCCAGGTAAAAAGTCAGAGAGGCCCATGGGAAGTCATATTTCTACTCTGGGAATGTTGCTGTCTGAGATAATGATGGTTAACTATTCCAGATCTGCTCCAATGAGGAAAACACCAGCAGACTCTCAGAGTCTTCCACCAGCACTATGGCCTCCAGAGTCCCCTGGAGCTAAGTCATAAAAAACTCTGCCTGGTGTGGTGTTGGCTGTGCGGGAGTATTTAGTTGTCACTGCTTGAGATATTTTTGGTTGAGTATTGCCACTCCCAGCCAACAGCATGCCAACAATATAGTTGCTCTGTAAAAAGTGTTACACAGATTAGGGAAATGTTGAAAATGTTGAATATTATAATTTAGCTCATAGCAGTATGACTCTTGAGGAAGTTCTGAAAAATCTTAGTGATTCCCAAGTGTTTTTAACTGTGAAGAGAGTTCTCTCTCACCCTCAGCCTTTTCCCTTCCCTCTTTTGAATAGCTTTTTGATTTTTATAGAATTCTTTTTAGAAAACACTCAAGTTTAAGTATCAGAAATATCTAAGTTTTTCGTTGAAGTGGAGAGCTTCTGACTTTGCTGAATGCTTATGCTGTCTTTATACAACGCTACCTATAATGGATTCTTCTTCCAAGAATGGGTACCTCATTACACCCACTCCCCTGTTGTGGCAGGAGGAAGGATGCATTTTTTGGCCCCAATCTTTGGGGGAGATGGTAGGTCCCCTGAGGAGTTCTTCTTGTCCTAAATGGCCTCCCTTGACAGAATAGTGATCTCTTAGCAGCTCCCTTGCAACCTCTGCATTTCTTTCAGAGACAAGGAGAAAAATGCAGGAGCCAGAGGCCATGCTGGAGCTGTCAAGCCAGGAAGAGCCATGGTCTCCCTGGAGCTAGCAGGGAGTAAATTCAGAGAGAATGTATGCCCTCCCTCTCTGCAACACAGAGAGTAGCAGATGGACTATTAGCCAGAATGTAGTTTCATTAGCATCCATTCAAACTATGAAGAAGTGGCTCTGGGTAAAACTGCTTGTAGCTTCTGGGCACAGAATAAATAATTCTGTGTTATGTTTGAATACTTCTGGATGTGAGGAGGAAAGCAAAAACAAGTTTCCATTGCCCTCCATTTGCATTAACCTTTATGCCTAAAAGGTGATTTTCATCTGCTCTCTCCACGGAGTTCCTTTGTTCTTCCTAGGTCAGAGAGGATATATTGCCTCTTCACCTATTAAGCCTAGGATTTGAATATTGTCATTTGTTTAGTTTTTTTTTTTTGTGTGTGTGTGGCGATACCTTCACAGAACCATGCATTCAAGTAACTGACAGATGGAGCTCACATCCATGATACAGTAAGACTACACTGACAGATAGGTGTTGTCTCAGGTTAGAAGCAGAACAGATTGGGTGCTGAGGCTATGCCTTACATGGAGTATTTTATTTTATCTATCTATCTGTCTATCTATCTATCTATCTATCTATCTATCTATCTATCTATCTATCTATCTATCTACTTTTACTTATTCACTTTACATCCTGCTCACTGACACCTCCTGGTCACCCCCTCCCACAATACTTCCCCCACCCCCATCCTCTTCTCCTCTGAGCAGGTGAGGGCACTCCTGGGTATCCTTCCACCCTGACACTTCAAGTCTCTGCAGGGTTAGGTGCATCCTCTTCCACTGAGGCCAGACAAGGCAGTCCAGCTAGAGGAACACATCCCACACACAGGCAACAGCTTTTGGGACAGCCCTTGCTCCAGGTGTTCAGGATCCACATGAAGACCAAGCTACACATCTACTATGTATGTGCTGGGAGGCCTGGGTTCAGCTTGTGCATGTTCTTTGGTTGGTGGTTCTGTCTCTAAGAGCCCCAAGGGTCCAGGTTAGTTGATTCTGTGGGTCTTCCTGTGGAGTTTTTTTATCTACTTAGGTGCTGCAAGCCTTCCTCCTATTCTTCCATAAGAGTCCCCCTGCTCCATCCACTGTTTGGTTGTGTGTCTGCATCTGTTTGAGTCAGTTGGTAGAGCCTCTCAGAGGACAGCCATCTAGACTCCTGTCTGCAAGCATAACAGAGTGTCATTAATAGTATCAGGGATTGATGCTTGCCTGTGGGATGGGTCTCAGGTTGGGCCAGTTATTGGTTTGTCATTCTCTCAGTCTCTGCTCCATTCCCATCCCTACATTTCTTGTAGACAGGATAAGTTTTGGGTTGAAAGTTTTGTGGGTTGGAATCTGCCCTTTAAAATGTATCCCAGCATACACAAAAGTTTAAAATTATAGATTCCCATATATATGACTTATGAAGCTTTTAATATTTTGATTTAGTAACTGCTTACCTATAAAATGTATTTGTAGTATTTTCTTTGAGCATCACTATATAAAATATAGATGATTAAAACAAATGTTAAGATACTAGATCTAACCCCTTGAAGTTTTAGCCAAATGTTGGCCATCCCAGGATATCTTTTCTGCCTTTGTACACCTTCCATTTCACGCAGATCAAATAAGTGAAAGCTGTAGTAAGTACAGAAGCTACCCCAAGGCCTAGCAGATACACAGATAAAGGAGTAGTTGGTGGCATGGGACCTCATTTTTTTGATAATTGTAGGAAAAAAGAAATGGCAGTGTCCCTACTATTTATGAAGAAGTATTTATCAAACATCCACTCTGACAGGTGTTATGTTACATCTGAGGTGAACGTCGTGAACAATAGGGATATTCCTGGTTCTGAGAGATGGGGAATCCAGTGTGGGGAAGGATTGCTATTAAGTAAGTACTGTTGTATTAGAAGAGTCTGAGTGTAAATGGCAATGCAAGCTAGGAATGAGAGATTCATTTTAGGAGACAGGGCATGCTTCTGTGGGACAGAAATAGGCGGAGGCATAAGTTAAATCCCAGAGGATGAGTAGATGTGCCCAAGAACAGCAGAACTTCAGGATAAGGAACTGCAAGGCCTACAGTCAGCAGGACTGGGTGATGGAGAGCTTTGCCTGCAAATGATGGACTTGGACTTGAGAGTCTGTGTTAAGGACAGCAAGAGATTCTTGAATAGTTTGCAAGAGATAACATAGTTAACATTCTCAAAAAAAAAAACATGTTGTACAATGGGTAGAAGACAAATTGGGATCAAGTAAAATTGAGTGAGCAGGAAGCCATTGCTGTTAATTAGACAGGAGATGATGGTGTTTTGGAAGAGAGAGGAGGTAACAAAGACAGAGGTAATTAACTATCTCTTGTGAGAAATGTTCCCTAGAGTGGTTGAAGAATTTGGCATTTGGGATTAGTTGGAGGGATGAAGGACTTCAGAGTTTGGATTTGACCAATTGGCTGGATGGACAGGTTGCTACTCAAAAGGGGATTGTGAAGAAGAAGCAGAGTTTGATGGGAACATTGAGAAATACAAACACAAGGTATCTTTTCTGAATATTTAGATGACCATGTGTTTTTTTTCTTTGAGTTTGTTTATGTAGTGGATTACATTGATGGATTTCTGTATATTGAACCATCCCTGAATCCCTGGGATGAAGCCAACTTGATCATGGTGAATGATC
>BDUI01000001.1:3477813-3504337 GCA_002335545.1 Apodemus speciosus | reverse complement strand
CCAAAAAAAAAAAACCGAACAAACAAACCAACAAAAAAACCAAAGGCTGAGCACACCTGTGAGGGATTTTTTTTTTAAATTAAGTCATTTGAAGTGGGAAGAACCATCTCTAATCTGAATGGATCTTTGAGATGGGAAGATAAACCCTTAATCCAGATCTTTTTCACTTTTCTTTTTTTTTAATTGGATATTTTATTTGTTTACATTCCCAGTTTCCCTCTGCAAACTCCCTATCCCATCCCTCCCTTACCCTAGTTCTATAAGGGTGCTCCCTCTTCCCCCCACTCCCCCTCCTGCTTCACTGCCCTAGCATCCCTCTACACTGGGGCATCAAGCCTTCATAGGACCAAGGGCCTCCCCTTCCACTGATGCCAGATAACGCCCCTTGAGCTCCCTCAGTCCTTCCCCTAACTCTTCCTTTGGGGACCCTGTGCTCAGTCCAATGGTTGGCTGCAAGCTCTGCATCTGTATTGGTCAGGATCTGGCAGAGGCTCTCAGGAGACAGCTGTATCAGCAAGCACTTCTTGGCATCAACAATAATGTCTGGATTTGGTGTCTGCATATGGGATGGATCCCCAGGTGGGGCAGTCTCTGGATGGCCTTGCCATCAGTCTCTGTTTCACTCTTTCTCCCTGTATTTCCTTTAGACAGGAGCAATTCTGGGTTAAAAATTTGGAGATGGGTGGGTGGCAGCACCATCCCTCAATGGGGGTGGTGGTGGTGGAGCATGCTTAACCTCTGGTGGGGTATTTCAGCTAATGTCATCCCTGTGGGGTCCTGGGAGGCTCTTGTTTTCCTGACACCTGGGACTTTCTGGTTGCTACCCCCAGTCCCCATCCCCCATCGCTACATACCTCTGTTCTGTAGAGAGCCTTATTGGGGTGCCATGCTGCCTGATAGGAACTTGACATTGGCCAAGGACAAGGGCTTGAAGCAGGAATTTGACATTGAGGCAGAAAGACAGGAATTTTTATCTGAGGGTGGACCGAGAGAAACAAGCTTCAGGCAAGATTCTGGGCTTGGACAAGGAAGTAGGCTCAGGTATTTTGGCCATCCTTACACACCCTTGGACAATTTTGTGTTTATTGTCTTGTTTGTTCCTCTTTGTACAACTTTTGATCTTGATTCCTGCTTGTAATTAAACTGGTATAAAAGGGGATTGAAAATTATTAAACCCGCCCTTCAGTCTCAGAATTGACTGGGGCCATACTGCAGTTTTGTCTAATGTCTCTTTCTTTTCAATCCTCACTCCTGCGCTGGAAAACCTGTTGACTGACTGAGAGGGCTTGGTCACTGTTCAATTTCCTGTCCCTCTGTATGTCTCCTCCCATACCTGATTCTGTCCCTCTTTTTTCCTTCTCCCTCCTCTCTTTTTTCCAAGTCCCTCCCACCCTCTATTTCCTTTGATTATATTGTTTATCTTAAGTAGGACTGAAACATCCATTCTTTGGTCTTTCTTCCTCTTGAGCTTCATGTGGTCTGTGAGTTGTATCATGGGCACTCCATGCTCTTTGCCTAATATCCACTTATCTGTGACTACATACCATGAGTGTTCTTTTGTGACTAAGATATCTCACTCCAGATGATACTTTCTAGTTCCATCTATTTGCCTGAAAATTTCGTGAAGTCATTGATTTTAATGGCTGAGTAGTACTCCATAGTGTAAATATACCACATTTTCTGTATCCATTCCTCTGTTTAGGGACATCTGGGTTCTTTCCAGCTTCTGGCTATTATAAATAGTACTGCTATGAACATAGTGGAGCATGTGCCCTTATTTCATGTTGGAGAATACTCTGAGTATATGCCCAGGAGTGGTATAGCAGGGTCCTCAGGTAGTACTATGTCCAGTTTTCTGAGGAGTCACCAGACTGATTTCCACAGTGGTTGGACCATCTTATAATCCCACCAACAACAGAGGAATGTTCTTTCTCCACGCCCTTGCCAGCATTAGCTGTCACCTGAGKTTTTGATCTTAGCCATTCTGACTGTTGTGAGGTAGAATCTCAAGGTTGTTTTGATTTGCATTTTCATAAGTAAGGATTTGAACATTTTTTATTAGATATATTCTTTATTTACATTTCAAATGTTGCCTCCTTTTCTGGTCCCCCCCCCCCTTCCCTGAAAATCCCATAAACCATTTCCCCTTCCCAAATCAACTCTTCCCTGCTTTCCTGTCCTGGTATTCCTCTACATTATGGCATTGATTCTTTCCAGGACCAAGAGCCTCTCCTCCCTTTGGTGTCTAACAAGACCAACCTCTGCTGCCTATGTGTCTGGAGGCATGGGTAAATCCATGTGTATTCTTTGGTTGATGCTTTTGTCCCTGGGAGCTCTGGGAGTACTGGTTGACTCATATTGTTGTTCCTCCTGTGGCACTGCAAACCCCTTCAGCTCCTTGGGTCCTTTCTCTAGCTCCTCCAGTGCTTAGTTCAATGGCTGGCTGAGAGTGTCCCCCTTTGTATTTGTCATGCACTAGCAGAGCCTCCCAGGTGACAGTTATATCTGGCTTCAGTCAGCAAGCACTTTTGGGCCTCGATAAGAGTGTCTGGGTTTTGTAACTGTATATGGGATGGATTCCTGGGTGGAGTAGTCTCTGGATGGTCTTTCCCTCAGACTCTGCTCCACCCTTTGTCTCTGTATCTCCTTCTGTGGGTATTTTGTTTCCCTTTGTACAAAGGACCCAAGTATCCATACTTTCTTTGTTCTTCCTCTTTCTTGGGCATCATTTGATATGTGAAATGTGTCTTGGGTATTCCAAGCTTCTGGGCTAATATCCACTTATCAGTGAGTGCATACCATGTATGTTCTTTTGTGATTGGGTTACCTCACTCAAGTTGATATTTTCTAGTTCCATCCATTTGTCTAAGAATTTCATGAATTCATTGTTTTTAATAGCTGAGTAGTATTCCATTGTATAAATATACCACATTTTCTGTATCCATTCCTCCTTTGAGGGACATCAGGGTGGTTCCTCAGAAAACTGGGCATGATACTACCAGAGGACCCTGTTGTACCACTCCTGGGCAAATACCCGGAGGATTCCCCAGCATGTAATAAGGACACATGCTCCACCATGTTCATAGCAGCCTTATTTATAATAGTCAAAAGCTAGAAAGAACTCAGATGTCCCTCAACAGAGGAATGGATACAGAAAATGTGGTACATTTACACAATGTGGTACATACTATTCAGCTATTACAAACAATGAATTCATGAAATCCTTAGGCAAATGGACGGAACTAGAAAATATCATCCTGAATGAGGTAACCCAGTCACAAAAGAACACACATGGCATGCACCCACTGATAAGTGGATATTTGCCCAGAAGCTTGGAACACCCAAGATATAATTTACAGGCTAAATGAAGCTCAAGAAGAAGGAAATACAAAGTATGGATACTCTGGTTCTTCTTAGAAGGGCAAACAACATACCCATAGGAGGAGATACAGAGACAAAATGTGGAGCACAGTCTTAGGGAAAGACTATCCAGAGACTTCCCCACCTAAGGATCCATCCCATATACAGTTACCAAACCCAGACACTATTGTGGATGCAAACAAGTGCTTGCTGACAGGAGCCTGATATAGCTGTCACTTGGGAGGCTCTGCCATTGCATGATAAATACTGAGGGAGACAGTCTCAGCCAACCATTGAACTGAGCACAGAGTTCCCAATGGAAGAGCTAGAGAAAGGATCCAAGGAGCTGAAGGGCTTTGCAATGCCATAGGAGGAACAACAATATGAAACACCCAGTAACCCCAGAACTCCCAGGGACTAAACCATCAACCAAAGAATGCACATAGAGGGACCCATGGCTCCAGATGCATATGCAGCAGAGGATGGCCTTGTTAGACATCAAAGGGAGGAGAGGCTCTTGGTCCTGAGAAGGCTAGATGCCCCAGTATAGGGGAATGCCAGGACAGGGAAGTGGGAGTGGGTGGATTGGTGCACAGGGCGAGAGGGGATGGGTTAGGGGATTTTCAGGGGGAAACCAAGAAAGGGGATGACATTTGATATGTAAATAAAGAATTTATCTAATAAAAATTATGAACATTAAACGAAATACTGGAAAACAATGGTTAGTTGTCTTATTTGGTTTCTGGAGACAGTACATTACTCATTTGAGTGTGTTATTCTAGATCATATACCTAAACTTGGAAAGTTGCCAATTTTGAGTTGGTTCAGGAAGATAAAAAAGCTTTTCAACAGGTCGAGGCTGTTGTGTGACTGCTCTGTCATTTGAACCATATGATCCTGCCAACCTGATGGTATTTGGGTTACCAGTGGCAGGTAAGAATGCTGTTGTTTGGAGCCTTTGTTAGGCTTCTAGGTGAATCATAGAAGAGACCTTAGGAATTTAGGATCAAGGATCTATAATATGCAGACAACTATTCTCCCTTTAGATACAACTCTTCTCTCCCATTGGGCTTTAGAGAAAATTGATCATTTCACAATGGGCCACAAAGTTACCATGAGGTCTGAGTTCCCCAACATGAGCTGAGTGTTATGACCCACCAAGTCATATTGTAGGATGTGCACAGCATCAGTCCATTATCAAATGGATAAGATATATATGAGATCTGCCCCAAGCAGTTCCAGAAGGCACAACAAGTTACATAAATTACTCAAATGTTCTTACATAGTTTTGGAAAAAGAAATGGCCAGATGTGCAATTGTTGACTGATTCATGGGCTGTAGCCAATGGATTTGTTAGGTGATCAGGGACTTGTAAAGATTATGATTGGAAAATTGGTGAGAAAGACATCTGGGGAAGAAGTGTGTAGCTAGATCTCTCCAAATGGGAAAGGATGTGAAGATATTTGTGTCCCATGTAAATGCTCATCGAAAGGTGACTTCACCTGAGGAGGTTAATAATCAAGTAGATAAGATGATCCATTCTGTGCACAGCCAGTCTCTTGCCCCAGCCATCCCTGTCATTGCACAATGGGCCCATGAAAGAAGTGGCCGTGGTGCAGAGATGAGGGTTTATGAATGGGCTCAATAACATGGGTTTCCACTCACCAAAGCTGACCTGGTTACAGCTGCTGCTGAGTATCAGATCTGTCAACAGCAGAGACCAGGGTCTTTATTCTGAGAGCAATAGGAAGTGAGCTGGAGGTTAACTGGGGAGGGGGAGAGATAAGACCGGGAGTCTGTGCCCAACAGTGTGGGTAACAGTGTGGAAGGCGGCAAGAAGGACTGGGTGAGTGGGATGGATGGAGACTTGAGGGAACGAATTAGAGGCTCAAGTTCATCCCAAGGTGACCGGTATGAACTGTCCCGTGTAAGGCTTGGTTGGTTATTTGCTTCTCTACCATTCTGGGAACTGTCTTCCTAATTATCAGACAGCATGAAAAAGGGAAGATGTATTTCCCAGATACACATGCATGTGAGCAAAAGCCATTCCCATGGAAGATGGAGTCTGTTCTGCATGCTGACCCACTGTAAGTCATAGGGAGGGGCTGACTGCTGTTCCCCTTTGTTCTCTTTCACCCTGGGCATCCTGCAGGCCACAGCTCTGCATCCCACCCCTGTCTYAATTGCTTTCCCCACCAATCTGCAGCCTTTGACCTATCCTTTCTGAAGGCTTCCTGCTTTTGCTTACAAGGTCAGCGATTGGCATCTTTACTGCAGTGGGCCTCCCGCTGTTCTCAGGAAGATATACCTTCCTGTGACCTTCCTGTGATCTCTAACAGCCGGGCTCTCCACAGGCAAGTTTAACAGCAAGGGACAGCAACAGACATTTCCATGAAATGTTACCCAAGAACAGAAGACAGTAGAATCTATCAGAATTATTGAGCAGGCACACACACATTACATGAATAATGACCTAGTGTAAATAAATAATTCTTATTACCATTGAGAGAGAGAGACTATCTTGTTTTGTTTCTTGTCTGTTCTCAATGCTGTTATTCAAATACCTGGAAGAATGCCAGGCATGATTAATCTTTACTGGATAAATGGATGACTAGAGAAGGGAAGAAGGAAGGAAGGAAGGAAGGAAAGAAGGAAGGAAGAAAGAAAGGAAGGAAAAACCAAGATTGGAGAAAGGGAGGAAGGGAAGATGTGTTTCCTGTAAGCCAAATAAAGTTTTAGGTACTTCCAATGATTAACTTTATCCTAAGCTGAGCTTATTATGATCTCTTTGAGGCAGAAATATGACATACGAGTATGGCTTGAAATTTATGGTATTCATATTTATTTTATTATGTTAAGTGCATCACATATGTGCTTGAAAGTTAGATATTACTATTTGCTTATTTATTTATTTATTTATTTATTTATTTATTTATTTTATTATGTTATGTGTATTGCATGTGTGCCTGATACCTGAAGAGTCCAGAGAAGGGGGATAAATCCCGTGGCAGACAGTTGTAAGCTGCAATATCTCTATTGGGAACTGAATCCAGTTCTTGTCTAACAGCAACATATGACACTAGCCACTGAGCCGTGTTTGCAGCACTGGCATCCATATTTTAAAAAATGTAAAAGGAAGGTAAAATTAATTTATTGGATATTTTACTTAAAGTATCTGAAATGCCACAGCTAATCAGTGTATAAACATTAACGTTTTTTTAAATACCCACTTAGACATTGTGTGTGTGTGTGTTTCACACATACRGGGCCTCTGCATTCAGAATGGCTGCATCTGGAGTGCTGAAAACACACATACAGTTCTGGCTGCCATGTTGGCTATCTGGGCTCTTCTGGGCTCTAACAGGCAGTATGCCCAGGGTCTCAAGTTAGCATGTGGCTGACCTGGATTCAAACTGAATTCACTTGATTCTAGAATGATAGACTTAAGCCCGATGCATAGTACTTCCTAAAGAGCTATGATGTACACCAGACTTAAGAACACCCAGATAATAAAGCGACAGACTACTGTTAGAATCGTTACCAAGTTCCCGTCAACTGTGATCCTCTGACGACTGAAGAGCTTTTCTCTAGCTTCTGCAGAACCTTTTCTTGGCATCCACCTCCTCTGGGGCTTGTTGCCTGTTCCAGGACTGTAGGCCAGCTCGCAGTCAAAGCCCTTCCAAGGGGATGCCTCAGGCACAATTTCTCTCTGTGATAGCTGCAAATGGTATAAACGCCCTGCTCTCACTTTGTTTAAACTGAGAAAACCTGAAGCGTGGCCTTCATGGGGCCATGATCAGTAGATCCCCGCTGAATTCTCTGCTTCGACACTGCATGCTGATCAAAGAGCTAGAAAGAAAAACACACAATTCCCCTGCGTGTGTCTTTCCCATCAGACAGAAGCCTTCTCCTGTCATTTCTAACCTGGGGTCTTGTTACTTCAGCCTCCAACAGAATATATCTTTGTCAACCGTATGTCTTGGTTAGCTATTCCAGCCCCATGTGTGCTATTTCTGTTGAAAAGGGAGAATTTAATATTTTTCCTGTTTCAAATAAAGATGCTTATATCTGGCAATGACTATGTAATCACTGTTTCCATCACTGAGCACGCAGTCTTTGTCCAGCTTCTTACTTCTGTGAAACAAATGACCTTAGCATTTAGGGTCTTAAAATGTGCATTTTTATTGCATTTGTGATTTGGTAGATCAGAGCAGTTTCAAATTGGACTTAGCTCTAAACAATGAAGCTTAACTTCGGGTTAGCTGAGAAAATGCCTGATTCCCAGACGCGCATGCCTGGTTCTCGAATGCGCATGCCTGGTTCTCGGACATGCGTGCCTAGTTTCCGGATGCGCAAGCCTGGTTTCCGTATATAATACCTGGTTCGCAGATACACATGCCTGATTCCTTGGTGCTTCTTAACTTCTTTTTRTTTGTTTGTATGTTTGTTTTCCTAGCTGCCTCATCCTTCAGGATCTTCCCAGCTCAACTTGAGCTTCACACAGGACCACTGCTCTTTCATGGTAACTGGCTTCCAAAATTCAAGGAACAGAAGCTCATAGCCCAGCTAAGGGCTGCTTGAAACAATGGAACTTGTGAAACATTCCATGGGTCAGAGCAGTTACCAGGCCCAAGTAAGTTTCCAGCTCTTGATGACGATGTGTTATACTGGGTAAAAAGCTGTAGGTGGGAAATATTGGAAAATGTCACATTTTGAGTCTGTACTGTTCCAAGTAGTGTATTTATTCTCATCTGAGTATGTTTTTCTGTAATTGAGGTTATAAGCATCTTATACTTTGTTCTATTTTTTACATTTATTGTGCATGTATTATGTGTGTGCACATGCGCACAGGCATCAACATGCTTGTGGAAGTCATAGGACAGCTTGTGTATGCATGTTTTTTCTTTCTACCAAGTGGGTTTTTGGTATTGAATTAAGGTTGCCTTGGCAACAAGTGCCTTTACCCATTTAGCCATCTTGTTGGTCCCTTCTCTTTAATATTTAACAAAGTCCAGTCATCTTATAATAAGCACTGACGAGGTTTTTGTAGGTTCGTTGACGCCCAAAGATAAATTCATAGCTCAAATTTTAGGAAAAGCATCAATACCTATTGATATTATATATAAATATTAGCTTCGGCCGAATGGTCCATTTTTATTCCTCAGACAGGCTCTGCGCGCCCTTTCCAGTCCTTTCAGACTCACAGCTTTCTTCCTCCATGCTCCTCTGCGGACTTATAGTTATTTCCTACGGTGGATATTAGACACGTAGGCTATCTCCATTGCTGCTTCTTGCTGCCATTATCCCGGTGTCATACCAGCATCCCTCTGCGTGCTCTCATCCCTCTCCAGCACTAATTCCTCACATCAAACCCTCTGCTGAATGCTTCGTGTGGTCTCTGTGTTCCTGACTGCGCCACCGTCCATCCCACTGACTTGATGCTGTGTACAGCCTTGAGTCACGTTCAGTGGCTGACCACAGCTGCTGTTTGCAGTGCATTCCATTTTTGACTTTTGGGTCTTGTTTCTCCACTATATATTTAAGATCCTTGAGACAAGGAACTGCATCTTTTGCTTCCTTGTTTTTTTTGTTTTTTTTTTTTTGTTTTTTTTTGGTGACATTCTGCATGGTTGTCATGTCCGCCTCGACCTGCAAGAAAGACGCAACACAGGGAAGATCTTCTTCAAGAAGTTTACTCTCAGGATCCTTGAAAAGCTTCTGACTCCGGGGAAATCCCCGCACAGGCTTAAGTACCCTAGTGCCGACCAATCCCAGCAGGCTACGTGGCCTCTGCTGATAGGCTGCTCCAATGCAGAGACAGGAAGGCTGAGCAGGAACAGCCAAATAAGGAGTTGTTTACAACTGAGGGCTCTCGCCATTGGGAAAGCGGAAGGCGGAGACCAGCGCCATCTTAAAGGCACAGCACTTCGCAGCCCTCTACACATGGTGTCTTGCACTTAGTGCTTCTGTTTCACAGTTGGGAGGTCATAAACGCTTGCCAAGTTTACTAGTGGAGCAGGTAGTGAGAGGCAGCAGCTACGGGCAGACCTCAGTGGTCCCATCACATCACACAGAATGTGAATATGCTCACAGGCATATAGAGGTGCCTTCTTCCTACGCGGTCACCAGTTACTCCAGGTTACTCCATTTGCTAGCTTAGAAAGTGATATTCTGTACCAGGCAAAATATTTTAAACCTTATTTGAAAGCTTTAGAGACTTTTATGTAAATTTTCCTTCAAGTTCAGACAAGTCTGACTGAGGAACCACTAGAGCTCCTGGAAGCCAGAACTCTTGGAAGCCAGAACTTTCTTGTTCAGACTGGTTGGGAAATCCCCTCATTTGGGGCATACTTACTACGTTGTGAAATCTGATCTTACCTCATTTATATCATTTTTAGGTTTTTGACTATTAAAGTACATGTGAGATGTTTGCTTTGATGTTTGTGATGTGATTTTTATTTGAACATAAAAGTTTACAGATGATATTGTAACTATTGTACTTAAAGTCTTCTCTAACAGTTGCCTGTGACTGTTTCTGTTTCACCATTTTACAGGAATCAGCTACTACTCGATGTTTAACAACAGCAGCATAAAACAAAAGCCTGCCCCTACCCCCAGCTTACCCCAGCACTCACATACTCTCTCTCTCTCTCTCTCTCTCTCTCTCTCTCTCTCTCTCTCTCTCTCTCACACACACACACACACACACACACACTCAGCTCAGGCTCAAGGCCATAGGTTCAAGGCTGCTGGACCTAAGCAAAAGAACTTGTCTCAAAAAATAAAATGAAAAATAAAAGTGCTGTTGTATCTACACTGGTAAGTCCTTACCTGGTTCTTGACTTCGATTTACCCACCTGGGAGGAACTTTGCATAAAACAATACCCACATCCAAGTGCCACTATTGGGAACATGGGAATTTCCATGGTGTCTTTCATTTTCTTTGGTTAAAACCAAAATGTGTCGACTAATCTATGGCATTTGGTCATGAGATAGAAGTGATTGGAAGAAAACTTTCTTGTTACTTTATTAGTGTGATTCCTAATTGGATATTTGGAGATGTGTCATTTGGAGATGTTTAAAGCCCACCACAGTGGTATCACTGCTCAGATCAAGCTCACTGATGGACATTTTTCTATGAAGTATAAGAAAGAGAGCAAAGCAAAAACCTTCAGTCTATCTAGCGTTCCTTAGTATCTGCCATGGCTAATCTTGGCTGTCAACTTGAGAGCTGGGGAAAGGGAACCCAGGTGAGGAGTTACCTCCATCAAAGTGACCCGTGGCCATGTCTGTGAGTCATTTTCGTAATTACTAACCACGGGAGAGGACCCAGCACGCCGTGGGCAGTGCGATCCTTAGGCAGATCGTCTGGGCGGTGTAAGAGAGCTGGAAATGGTAGAAGAGGAAAGCCAGTAAGTAGCATTTTGCTATGATCTCTGCTTCAGTTCATGCTTTGAGCAGCTGCCTTGACTTCCCTGGTTGATGGAACCTGAAAGACAAACCCTTTCTTCTCCAAGTTGTTTTCGATTAGTGTTTTATCACAGCAACAAAGAAGCGAACCAGGACAATATCAAACAATGAAACTCATTCACACATTCCTTAAAGTTGTCAATGCGAACAACTTCATTTTGTTTATTTTTCACATACTCTGTGATAGTGAAATGAAATTCATTGCCATTTGTCATTACCGATTTTCATCCACTTAACTACACAATTGTCCCAATTCCTTTTTGCCTGGAAAGCTTATTCCTTCTGTTATGATCATAAATAGTTGAGCGCTTCAATAATATTTGGTATTTTCTGATATTAGAGAATGGTTTAAAATAAATCTAAATTATTAAAAATTTAAGGTATTTGCACACGTGTTTGTGGACCAGGAATTAATCATGTATCCATGGAGAGATAAATCAGGCTCCAAGGCAAAGTCTGTGGACCATTTTAAAGTTAAGAGATGCGTTTATAGCTTTCAAAAGTGTTTGAAAATTAAATGTTTGATTTATTAGGGCTGTGTACACAGAGGGCTCAAATTATTCATGTATCATTTGGGAAATGTAAAATGCTTAATGTTCTGACATTATGTGATAATTGCTATTCTAATATATAGTATCTACTAAATCTTTCTGGGAGCGGGTGAGGGTGGCATTGATATACAGGAGCACAGGCTGCTGTGGAAGTAAATCATTCTTCCATTGAATTAAGACCAACGAGGGAGCGCCGAGTGGAACTTAAAGTGATATTACAGTGTCTGGTGCTGTTCTAATCAAGAAATATATAACAGTACCAGTGAGAGATGGGCAGACACACAAAAATCCACTCAGGAGAAAACGTCATCAGTCTTATCAGTGGTGACTTTTGCAAAGTTTCCAGGAATCAGGACCATCACTCAGCTCAGCAGGGCTGCATTTCATGCCTGATGTCATCTGATTGTCCCTTTCACAATGGTTCCTTTCTGAGGGCGTGCATTAGAAGCACTAACGGTTGTGAGCATTAGCTTTGTCTCTGCACTGCAGAGAATCCCCCGGCTCTATCACTAGTCTGAGCAAGATACTGCCCTGCCTAAGGAGCTGTTTGTCTGTTGGGAAGGAGGAACAGTAGACCCAGTTGCCTTACAGGACTCCTGGGGGTAACACGATCACACATGTGTAACAGTGTAACATGGCCTGGCACACCCTAAACAATATGGCTGCAGTTATTATTTACCTTCTCCAGATAACCTTCCTGCAATTTTGAAGAGCTCGGTGCATTATGAAAGTTGCGAGGAAAATAAGAGTGAGTACAGAATTGGTACCTAATCCCTGAAGTAGTGATGAGAATTTACTATTTTGTAAATGAGTAATGAGATTGTGTGGGAAGCTAAAGACATTCGCCATACAGTCAAAAGGATCTAAGAAGCCCAACCAAATCCATCTAAGAACTAATACTGCTTCTTTCCAAGTTTACAAGAGTCTCTGGGTAAACTTCATGAATGTTTGCCTGGCTTGTTTTCTTCAAAGTTCCCTTTCCCAGCAGCCAAGGAGCAAGGACAAGGAAGGTATTTGTGATTCAACAAGGCACTTGTTTGTTGCTGATGTATTTGGTGGTTTCTCTCTCTTAAAAATCAATTTAAAACTTCTGGAGGATTTAAGAATAAAAATTGGTGAAAATATGTTGTTTTCCTCTGGAAAAATTAGGTTTAGCTGTTTCAATTGGAACCAATATAGACATCAGAGCAAACAGAACTTAAAAAATTTATTTCCAGGTCCTGTGGTATTTTCAGGTCAAAGTCATAATAAGGTTTATCTCATGTCTAAATTTAATTGAAAAGTAAATGAAAATATGGGAAAAGGCTTTGCTGACTTTGCAGTTTATAGAAATACACAGAGTAGGAAATAGCCTTTTAATGGCAGTGGGGAGTGAGGAGCCTGGCCTCTGGACCAGGAACAGAGGAGACAAACAGCTAAAAGGCATATTGGAAACAGCAACAGTCGGATCTACACTCTGATTGAGAGCCCGGATCAAAAGAAATCAATACAAATGCTTTAGTTTATTTTTCTCCATTTTCCCTTAAGTACCAGTCTCTAACAATGAAACACAGGCACCAAGTGTATTAGAAAGGATAGAAGACACATGATTTCCAAGGTAATAGGACTCACAGAATGTGCTTCATGCTTCTTAGTCTAAATTTACCAGGGCCTCACAACAGAGTCATGTGGACAGGCAGGAGGGTGTGCACCTCTGAACTTAATTGGAAGGGGACACATGGGAAAGATATTGACCCTGCTACAGCTGACACAGTCTTCTTTGCCATGGGCTCAAGGACAGTACAACAGTCAGGCTTGACTTTGGCATGAAATGCACTAGAACTCAAATGGCAGAAACTTGTGTGGATAATGAGAGGTAATACAACAAAGGGAAATAGCATGGCAAAAAGCTAAAACTTTGTACCTAGACATGACTTTCAGGATAGCAATAATAGACTTTGTAGACAGAATTGTTTGCTTCATATAAAATTATGTTAGTGATTTTTGTGCTACTGATGCTGTGAGGGTAATGCTTATGTCATTTTTTCCATCAAAAGCCATTAGAGAAAATAATTGAAAGCATGGGGTCCTGAAGGCTGAGAAACAAGTTCAGATTGAACAGCAAACTCCTCTTGACAAAGGGGGATGTATCTGTGCTCACAGGAAAGGAACTATAGCTATAACCAGATATATTAAGAAATCTGGTACTTCAGTAATCATTGGAAAAATGAGTAACATTTTTCATCTTTCCCCAAAACACATAGATCTGAAGAAGCAAAGACTGGTCTGCCACCATTTGAACCCATAGTTGCTATCTCTGGACCTTATGCCAATGAAAATAGAAGCCACCCACTTTCAGCATGTTTTATCATCAAAGCTGTGCCCTGACATGTATCCCAGAAGTCCTCCCAGGGGGCAGCATCACAAACACACCCACGTCTCCTTCATCTTTTCTTTCTTTCTTTTTTCTGTGTAGATCTATTTCTGATTATGTCCTCAAACCTGTTTCCAAGTTGCAGACACTGCAATGCTGGCTCATGCTTTTAAAGCACTAGGCAGTGAGTCCATCTGTGTCCAATTGGAGAGATGGCTATAGATATCTAGGATCAGGTATCCAGGGAGATGTGCACCAAAATGGCAAGAAGAATAAATATTAAGATAAGGCGGGGTTTGAGCGAGCCTAGCTGAAAAATTACTGCTGGTGCTATCGGAAAGGACCTAGCATCCACTGGAGAAGCATGGTAGATGCTCAAGTGACAGTTGACTGAACTCCTCAGACAGCGCACTGATGTGGGCAGCACACATCTATGTAATACATTCTAGTCATGATTGATTAAGCTGCTAATTGATCTCAGTTCTCTGTTTATCTATTAAGCAGTCTGCTTCACAAATAAAATGATGACATACAGATTCTAATACTGTCTGTCCTCTGTGATTACCAGAGCTTAAACAAAACTGTTAAAAGGAGGAAAAATGTAAGACCATATACTTAAAATTGGTGGACAGGGTGAAGAGAGGAGAATAGGGTATGGGCCTTAGTGTAGGCTGTGAAAAGAACTAACTTTTCTGTCCCACAAGCTTGGTCTTTGAAACACAGCAATGTTCTCCTGTGGTGGAGACAGATACTCGGTTACTCAGAGTGAGGTTTTTCATCTATTAGGTTTATGGGAGGGCTCTACTTTCTACTCTATTTTGCAATTTCATGGAATCTCAAGACAAGGATTGGCCAAAGAGCTGTAGGTGTGAGTAAAACATATCATCTTCCACCCAGAACATTCTTCTACTAGTGGAAATTCTCCACTGCTCTTTTCCCAACTCTGCTTCAGCCTGGAGAACTACAGATAGTGAAGTGCTCATCACCCAAGCTCCAGTGGGATAGTAAGGATCAGGTAAGTGTCTTGCTATTTCTCCCACACCAACCACCAGTGTGTTACAGCAGGGCTCTGAAGTATCCTGCAAAGGCCCACATGTTATAGGCTTGGTCCTCAGCCTTGGTCCTATTGGGAGGAGGTGGGGTCTTCAGGAGGTGGGGCAGATCACTAGAGGCTTACCACTGAGGTGCCGTATCAGGAACGTGCCTCTCCTCTGCCTCCTGACTTCTGTGACGTGAGCAACTTTGGTCTGCCACATGGTCTGTGCTATGATGCTATACCTCATCATAGGCCCAAAACAATGGAGACAGGTGACCACGGCCCAAAACTTCAGGAACTATGTGTATGTGTATATGATGTATATGAATGATTTATATGTATGTATATGAATATGATGTCTATGTTGTATATGTATATATCAATGACAAATATTAAAAGGAAATATCACAAATACACGATAGACATAGACGGAACAAAAAATGAAGTCCCCTCCGCCCTGGGCTATGGAGGTTAGTACTCACCACAATAGAACTTATATATTGACTAATATGTAGTCACCACTTTATTCCTTCTACTACAAGAGAATTATTTAATTTGCTTCTTAAAGAAAGATTTATTTATGTTATGTTATGTGTACATGTGTTTGCTTGTGTGAGTTTATGTGTAGCCTATTTATGCAGGAACTCAGGGAGAACAGGAGAGGGCATCAGATCCCATGAAACTGGGATTACAGGCAGTTGTAGGTGCTAGGAACAGAACCCAAGTCCTCTGCAAGAACATAAAATGCTTTTAACTATTGAACAGTCTTTTCGCTTCATTTAGTTTTCTTAAGCATTTTCCAATTCACATACCTCTAGTTCCTTTGCTTGAGTTCTTTAGCATCGTGCCTTGCTGGGCAGATTAGCAGGTTTCTCAATCTTGTTCCTAAAGTATTGGGTCTCAGTAGGATCAGCATGAGGTCCAAAAGTCTTTTTAGTTAACTAAATCGTCAATTTTCTGCATGTGGTACTAGAGTCTGATTCTGTGACTTTATATAGATATAGAAAACTGCTTTACAACTCCCAACCATCTTTAATATTTTAAGGGTAATAGTCATGTATCTTTGTGTGTGTGTGTGTGTGTGTGTGTGTGTGTGACACTGATTCAGAAGGGAAACCTATATTTTAAAAGAAAATGAAAATCTATAACATGCTATTAAGATTCAAGCAGAGCTGGAGAGATGTCTAGTGATTAAAGGTACCTGCTGTGCAAACATGAAGAGAGGAACTGGGTAAAAGCAGAGCATAGACTTCACATTGCTGCACCCTCAGCACCAAGTGGAATTGCAGAGACGGGGATTGCAGGGAGGCAGGGGAATTCCCGGTCTTTAAAACATTTTATTTTATTTTAAACTCTGTGCGTGTGTGTGCGCGCGTGTGCGTGCGTGCGTGCGTGCGTGTGCGTGCGTGCGTGCGTGCGTGCATGTGTGCGTGTGTATGTGTGTGTGTGTGTGAGAG
This sequence comes from Apodemus speciosus, assembly GCA_002335545.1. NCBI lineage: Eukaryota > Metazoa > Chordata > Mammalia > Rodentia > Muridae > Apodemus > Apodemus speciosus. Next base: position 3,488,110 of record BDUI01000001.1, on the reverse strand, counting down.
AGAGAGAGAGAGAGAGAGAGAGAGAGAGAGAGAGGAGGGAGATGGAGGGGGTAGGCCTCAGCTCTCCTGGAGCTGGAGTCACAGCTAGCTGATAGTGAGCTGCCCAACAAGGCTTTAGAAAGCACTTGTAACCACTGAGCAATCTCTCCAAGAGGATTCTGGGCCTTGCTGACAGCCAGTCTTGCTGAAAAACTTGAGTTCTAGATTCAGTCAGACATTTTGCCTCAAAGGAAGAAGGCAGAGAGTAATAGAGGGGATATCCAAAGCTCTTCTATACCTTTATGGGCGAGCAGGGGTGCATGCCCCCACCCCAGACTCTAGCTACTGTCTCTCCGGTTCTCTTACACAGACTTGTTCAAATGTTAGTAAAAAGGTAAATGCATTTGGGGTAAGAATAAATGTAATGAATATGAAGTTCACTCGCTCCATTTTGAGACTATACGAAGCAGAGATGAGGTAAAGACACAGAACTGGTGATTAATAGACCTGACTGCTTTCTAAATGAGAATTCCAAAGATTGTAAATCATTTGAAAATTGAAGTGATGGCCTGGAAAATAAGCCCCAGATTAAGAAATATCCAATAAGAGATAGATTAGAGGAAATAAAAGGATAATCTTAAAGTTGGATTATGGGACAATTTCTTCCCAGATTGCTTGGTAGAGTTGGAGGAACACCATAGCTGACTTGGCAAAGGACTGGAAAGGAAGAAACACACGTTTAACATGACATGGAAAGTTCACATGAACCCAGGGTGATTCAACATCTTGCTTGGTGGCTACGTTTTCACAGTTTTGATGAAAGGATTTCAAGCGTCCAACCCCTTAAAACAGATATTTAATATCCATATTCTTCTCTGGATTGGTTTAAAAGTAGGTATTATTTTGATCCCCTGCTAGAAGATCTGCTGAAATCACATAAGGAATTGCTCCTCTATAGTTTGACACAAACATATTTTGTAAATATAATGGCTTGTATTCTTCCATCTGTCCCTAACTATTTTTTCTTCTAGGTACTGGTTTTTATTTTTGCTTTATTTTTACGCTCATATCATAAGATACTTGAAATTAGTATAATTGTACCAATTCCATGAATTCTGCATTGTTTGCCGGAGGGTCACTTAGGACTCCTTTCTCTTGCAGGTTGTGACAGTGGATGCCTCCTGCGATTGCTGAGAGCAGCTATGGTAACAGCCAGCACCACAATGTCACAAGGCTGTATAATCCACTAGAATACATGATATCTCCATGTTTTAGAAATGAGGTTCTAGACGACAGCCAAGTTCTGCACAGCAGGCCGTGGCACCCCGAGTAACTGGGAGCAGCCTGTCATGGTTCAACGGACAGGATGCAGAGGAATACAACGTCAGGCATCAACTCCAGCATCACTAACCACTACTCATGTGTTGTTCTGTCTAGGAGGAATTTCTTTACCCTGCAAGGCTGTCCTTGTGGCTATAAATGCATCTTATTTGCATTAGCATAGGGAAGAGACGAGGAGGAAGGGGTAGCAGCTTCCTTTTCTCAGGTTTTGCGCTGATGGTAGACTCCAGTCCTTCAGTCTTACTCTACTTCTACTCTGAAGATCTGAGTATGCGGCTCTAAAACACACCACTCTCTGGAGAACTATAGAAGCCGTATACACGGTATGAACTGTTTGCCTTTCCCTACACACTTATAAAGGTGCATAAATTCCTCCTGCTCAGCAGTCTACCACAACCCCCAGAACCAGGAATGGGATACAAGTTTATCATTGAAAATAAGACACCCCTGAGAACTAGCTAGCTCCTTTAAACAGATGTTATTAACTAACTCTTCCATTAGTTCCTTATGTATTTGCCTTCCTGCAATTTGTTGCCCCTTTAAGGTCCAAATCTCTTTCATTTATCTTGTTAGTTCTATTAAAATCATTTTTATTAGATATTTTCTTTATTTACATTTCAAATGTCATCCCCTTTCCTTGTCTCCCCTCTGAAAACTCTCTATCCCATCCCGCCCTCCCCCTGCTCACTAACCCACTCCCTCCCACTTCCCTGTCCTGGCACGAGGGCAACAAGCCTTCACAGGTCCAAGGGCCTTTCCTCTCACTGATGTCAGACAAGGCCATCCTTTGCTACACATGTGGCTGGAGCCATGGGTCCCTCCATGTGCATTCTCTGGTTGGTGGTTTAGTCCCTGGGAGCTCTGGGGGTACTGGTTGCTTCATATTGTTCCTTCTCCTATGGGGCTGCAAACCTATTGTTCTTTGCTAAGGTGATCTACAAGGCCAAGTCTAGCCAGCCTCTGAGTTACTCATCTCTGAGAGCGGTTTTTCTTTTCTGAATCTGGTTTTTGTCAGCTTAATTTCCAAGAGCCAGCCAAAGAGGCCTAAACAGGTAAGAGAGAGATACATCACCCTCCTTTCATCCACCAGCCACACCACATCCTCATGCTTTCAACTGAGTTTTTGAATCCTGTAAAAGACAGCACGAAAGAAATCAACTCGAGTATGCAGAAAGGTGTGTATTCCTGCACACCTTTAAGTGCATGCGCATGCGTGAGCAGCACAGACTGGAGAGTCAACGGTACCTGAGTTCAGGGATGTCTGGAACTCAGCCCTTAAATTATGGTTCTAGTCACGTGTTTCTGCCTTCCTCTGTCTCTCCCTCTCCTACATTGACTCTAGTCCCAGGATTTTCCCCAATAAATGACCAATACAAAGACGTACACTCTTTTGTTTTGATTAGAGAGATGAGCCGGTGGAGCCCGCGTTCCGCGGGTGCCCTGGCGCCGCCCCTCCCTGGCCCTGCCTGGTTGGTCATGGGTCATGCCCACCTTTGAACCTGGTCTGAGAACACGGAAATGGATGCTGCTGTTGGCCAGGCCTTGGCTCTCCCTCTGGATAGAAGGAAAGATAGGAGATGAGGAAAGAAAGTTGGATCCCAAAAGAAAAGACAATTATTTTTACTGGAATGATTAATTGCTGGAAATAAAATCTTTTCTTTTTCTACAAAAACTGTGTACTGTAGCTGCTGTGTTGATATCACTCAGTTCCTGAAAGTTGAGGCTTCTAGGTTTTATTAGACAGCCAAGAGAGGCAAAAGCTGGGTTTGTTTTATTTTCATTCTCTTCACCAACTAATAAATACATAAAATGAAGAAGTCTGGTGCCAAGGCATAATGCCTTTATTAAGCCTGTTTTAGAAACCAGGAGTGAATCAGCATAAATAGGGTTAATATTGATTTTTTTTAACTAGTGCCACACAGTCTGAAACCCTTCAGGACTTCTGTTATACACCTCCATTTCACTGCAAGACCCAAACTTGTCAGTCTTGTCAATGTGAAGTGTATTGTCACATACACGGTTCATCATGTGTTTCATTATTTTATATGTGGTACAAGACTTTTTATTGCCTTTGGTAATGAAAGTGACGAGTTGCTATTCGTGCAGCTGTGAATCAGAGTTCACCTTGACATTGAAGAGACTTCACTGGAAATAAACTCAGCCATTCTGTGTCAGATTCCTTTAGATTGCAGTGAGTAGTGCTGGTCCAGTCCCAGCCTCTAAACTGAACAGAGTGGTGTTTGCTATAATCCCAGCACTCAAGAATCAGCGGCATTTGGGTAAAGAGTTTGAGACTATCCTTGGCTCCATAGTGAGGTTGAGGCTAGCCTGGGCTACATAAAACCCTGTTTAGAAACCCAAGGAAACCCACCAAATAAATAAGAATCCCAACCCCATAACTTAATGAGCTTGACCTCATTTATAGAGCAGAGTAAGAGAAACCTTTATATAGTGCTTTGGAAGATTCAGTTAAGGAATGTGGCTATCTTTACAGGATTGGCTAAATTCAATTAATGTTGACAAATATTATGCAGGAGATCTAGATAACCAGCCACTAGTCCTTTTGTTAAGTGCTTTGTCTGATAACTTTCTGTGCTTGTTGAAGGTGGACACCGTGGTCTGGGATTTGCAGCCTCAATATCTTTAACTGCATTCTTTGTAATGTAAGCAGAACAACTGAAAAAGCTGAATATTGGATGAATTTTTATGTGGCGAGGTTCTGACTTCTAAATGACAGTGAAAAATACAGATAAAAATACTTATAAAAGGAATAGAAAAATCCCAACATTCATTTATTGATATAAGGGAAAAATGGGAGTGGAGAGATAGCTCACTGGTTAAAAGCACTGGTTGTTCTTCCAGAGGACCCAGGTTCAGTTCCCTGCCCCTACATGGCAGTTCACAACTGTTTGTAACTTCAGAAGTGAAGTTCAGACACCCTCTTTAGTATCCGTGGTCAATGCATGCATGTGGTGTACTTACATACATGCAGGTAAACACACACATAAAATAAAATGTAAATATTAAAATAATAAAAGTTTAGATACTTGAATGCATGAGCCGCCAAAGGGCAAATATGGACTGCCTTCCAAGGGGCCTGGCCTCTCCTACCTGAACCGAGCTGCTAATTTGATATTTTAAAGGTACAGATCATTTGATTCTGCTGGCTTCTGCCAGCCGTCATATTCGACTCCAAGTTTTAGAGTCTGTCTCTTCAGCTGCTCTCTTCTGACACTAGGGTAAGTGTCACTTCACCGTTGCCTACTCTGTCACTGTCTGTTCCTGCAGCTGATGACAGCTATAAAAGTCATGCTGGTGGATCAGGCAACTTCTCTTGTCCCATCACAAGGTGGGCTCACTGGCTATAGATGGCACACTCAACTTCCAAATCCTCACGGACTGTGACAACTTCTGCCTGTGCACAAATGACCCCCAAATCTCTTATTTCTAAACTTTCTCTGCTCTCTGCTCTCAAAAATCTCTCCTCTCTAAGCCTTCTTTGCTCTCTCCAGTCCCTCCCTCTGATTGCTAAATTAGTTTTTATAGAGATCCAAATGTCTTTTGTATATGGGTAATATTAAAAATGGTCACATGGATGTTCTTCTTTATTTTAAAAAATAGTCCCTAGACTGGGTATGGTCTTCCCTTTCCAGACACAAGCATGCTTGTTTAAGTTTCCTCCAAAATCTCTGTCCTGGGCCAGGTGGGCCACTTGACTCTTCAATTACGTCTTCAGTTCAAAATTTAAAGACTCAAATTTAAGAGGAATGAAACGACAAAATCCGAATCTTATAAAAAGCTCTTAACTTGTTTCAAACTGTTGAAGATAAGACATACAAATTAATGATCAGATTATAAATGAGCAGATTCTTTTTTTTAAAGATTTATTTATTTATGTACGTGCACTTGTAGCTATCTTCAGACACACCAGATCCTATTATAGATGATTGTGAGCCACCATGTTGGTTTCTGGGAATTGAACTCAGGACTTCTGGAAGAACAGTCAGTGCTCTTAACTGCTTGAGCCATGTCTCTAGCCCTTCAAATACTTTAATGTGCTCAAAACTAAGTTTGTAGTTGTGTTAAGTACAAATGTAACTCATTTCTAGCTACAACTTTATATTTTCAATGTTAAGCCTAAAAATAACTCAAGCTACTAACAAAGTTTACTTTTCTCTGCTCCTTTATTTTAAAGAACTTGATATTCCATGACTGTTATCAGTAATTGAGTATTTAGGCCTTTGGTAACTAATTGGATGATTCCAGATAAAAGAAAAAGATGATGCAAGTTGTAAAGGTCCGAGGAAGTGATTTAAGGCATGTGACAAATGAGAGTTAAAGATGATATGTATGAGTGAGATTTCAAGAGATCTAAAGTTGAGTTCAGATAACCTATCAATCTAGTCCTGGTAAAGCATTGGTTATTATTATTGGTCACAGTCTTAAACCTTTGGTTGTTTTCTAGAATTGCTTCTTAATTTCAAAATATAGTCTTAAAATCATGCTGAAAACACCTTTATCCAAGCTAGACATCCACAGATATGCTTGTCATGTTGAAAATTTCTCAGGCCTTAATCTAGCTAAGGCTCAAGGGCGTGAGTCCACCCCAGATGTTTATGAACACTTGTTGACTGCTTCTACTACAGTGAGGATGTCAGTGCATATTACAGACAGTAGTCATGCAAATATATCTAAAACTTTTATCGTTTTTTGTAGACTTTAAGAAAATGGTTGTCTCTGGAGGGGCCCTGCCAGAGCCTTACAAATACAGAGGCAGATGCTRACAACCAACTATCGGACTGGGCATGGGGTCCCCAATGGAGGAGCTGGAGGATGGTCCAGAGGAGCTGAAAGGGTGTACAGCCCCATGGGAAGAACAATGATTTCGGCCACCCAGACGCTCCAAGATCCCTGGGGGTCTTGGACTGAACTATCAACCAAGGGGCACACATAGTTCCAGACAAAAATGTGGCAGAGGAAGGCCTTGTTGGGCATCAGTGTGAGGAATGGTCTTTGGTCAGGTAAAGGCTCAACAGAGGTCCCAACAAAGGGAAACGGTGGAGGGAGAGGGAATGTGTTGGGTGGAGAGGCATATAAGTGGAGGCAGAGAGAAGGAGGAAGGGGAGCGGTTGGGGGTCTTAGGGGAGGGGACATATTGGGAAAGGTTTTACCATTGGCAATAATGAAGTAAATGAAGATGATATTCAATAAAAAAAATAAATTAAAAAAAGAAAAGAAAATGACTTCAGGGCATCATGACTTGGATCTGCCTGTCTCAGGCCAGATGGACTCTGGTATCCCTTGCCTCCCGATAAATACTCCTGTCAGCCAAGAGCTGAAGCTTTCCCATGCACTGCCTATCCCTGAGGATAGGCTCTCTCCTTCGCCTGATCTTGGACTCCTTTCCACACCTCCAGCTAACAGGACCATAGACTTGGATGTTTCAAGTCTACACCCATGATAAAAGTTTTCCCCTAAGCTTCTTACTTTACCTCCTGTTCCTAGTCTGTATCTTTCCCAGCAGATTCCCACTCAGAGCAACAGATACCATCCAGGAATCAACTGAGGCCTGCAAAGTGCTCCAAAATGGATTGAATTATGTCAACCCCAGATGGTCCTGCAGAACCAGGACCAGAATTCCAGGTGAGCCCTGGGCTTGCTGAAAGGCAGTGAGAGCCTGTCCAACCAATGTGATTGTTTCCTGTCTCTTCAGGCTGGGTCACCTGAAAAAGATACAAGTGTTCCCTGAATTATATGAATCTCCTCCCCTTCACAGCTTAGGACCTACATTCCACATTAGTGTTTCCTCTAGGTTCTCCAGAGCAGTTACCTAGCAACAACCAGGTACAAGCCAGAAGCCAGGCTTATAAGAACTAATTAGGCTTCTCTCTCTCTCTCTCTCTCTCTCTCTCTCTCTCTCTCTCTCTCTCTCTCTCCCCCCATGCATTCCCAACCAGCCTCTTCCCTTCTTTCTCTCCCCTCTCTCTTTTTGTCCTTCCCTGTCCCCCCTCTTTCTCTGCCTCTCCTTGCTCCTCCAGATCCCCTTCCCAGGTCCCAAATAAACTTCCTTTTGTACTATGCCTGTCATAGGGCTGATACTTCAGGGGGATGCCTCATCATGGACCTGCAAAGGCACCCAGCCTTCCAGGGCCCTGACAATGGCTGCCCCACCCCCAGCATTAAAACAGTCAGAGGTTATCTTCCTATATCATCAACAAAAGGCTGGAATGTTGAGTTCAAAGGAAACTCCATGTGATGCTTTGTATATGCTTGATCCAGGGAGTGGCACATGAACTTGGAGGCAGGCACTGAACAAGAGGTCATGAAGGAATAGAATTACTATCTTGTGCAGACTGATTTCTTATTCTAGCTGATCAGAAATGGTACCTGCAATAGTAAATCATCAGTCAAGAAAATACTCAATGACCTTTTGCCAATCTGATGGAGATATTTCTCAACTAAAGTTTCCTTTTTCAGTTTGACTTCTGTCAGTCTATGCTTTAAAAGTGTTACATGACAATATGTACATTATTAGACAAACAAGCCTTATGCCCATAGCCACTATCAATATTCATGGAGATTCACCCTCTGCTGATTCTGTTCCAGGGCAGGAACCATTCTGTCCCCTACCTGGCCAAGCAGTTTCTGGCAGGTAGTGAAGCCATGTCTTTCTTTCTTTCTTTCTTTCTTTCTTTCTTTCTTTCTTTCTTTCTTTCTCCTGTTTTTTCTTTTCCAACACATAACAGATATGGCTGTCAGCCAAGTGGTTGCCCTTTATCAAGGTAGTAGTGAAGTCATGACTCTGCCTTCTTTATCCCTTAGACAAGGTGAGGACCAGCCACATCTTACTTATATCCCAGAACAAAATCATGCCGTATGGTTAAAAGTTACTTAAGAATAGATTTTACTAGCCCAGAGTTATGAGTTTTAAGTTAAAACTCTATCTATATGAGTTTTCATATAGATATTACCTACTTTTAACCATATCTAATAATTTATAAGCTAAAAATCCCTTTAATTTTTGACCTCAGTCATAGACTTTAAAAGCATTCCTGGGTCTGAAAAATGGTGAGTTATAACCCAACTTCAGATAGCCAAATAACATTGAATCTCTATTGTATTTGATTCAGAAAACCCAGAGATGAATTTTGAACCCAGGCAGCTGCCATCAGAAAACAGAGACAGGAAAAAAATAGCAGAATCTATTCACACATTCAAGACCAGTTGGAAACAAGCGTGCAGAGGCCACGGACATTCATACGAAAATAGACAGCAGGGTTATCCCAAAATTCACAGCTAGATTGAGGTTGAAAGGGGTGCTAGGTGGTACCTGGATCTGTGTATGCTGTGCCTTACAACCCCAAGTCAGAAAACACAAAGATAGATCATATATATATATATGTATATATACATATATATACATATATACATACACAATATGACAAAACAACACTTAACAATTTCTTCTTGTTTAACCCAGATGTTAGGAATCCATCAAAGGAGGGGGCTGTTCGTAGTCTTTCCTGGTTCCCCAAACCATATTGGACTCATCCAAAGTTTCAGCCTTGGCTCCCAAATTCATGGAATACCCCGAATGGTTTCTAGACTTTACAACCTGGATGCTAGGAACTTGTTCATTTGTCTAATTTAGTTGCTCCAAGTAAAAACACATAAAGATGGATCAGACATGGGTGAGATACAAAACAGAGGATAACAAAGACAATAATAATAGTTGAATCAGTGTCACAGGGAGGTTTCACCAGTCTGACCAGGAGAATTTAAAGGATAGAAGGTCGTTTCAGAGGTCACCTTGCATAATCTCTGGACTGCCTGGAGTCCTGGCTTTGCTGTGCAGCCTAAGTGTTAGAACCCCATTGCTAGTGCCAAAAGGGCTGGGATGCTGGGAAGTGTCAGTCTCCCAGTGTCCCCTGGGCATCTCCTAAGCTACAAGGAAGGTGAGAAAATAACTGATATCTCTGGATGAACTGTCAATTACCCAGAAATAGCCAATGTCCCACTGGATGTCTCCTAATTGCCTGAACAAAGGTGTATAAATGTCATCAGGTTTTTTCAGTTTATCAGATATGGTACCTCTTAACCAGAACCCAGGAACCAAGAGGAAGTTAGCTAAAAAATTGCTTAGTTTTTTTTTTTTCCCTAAGTGTACTGCTTACTTTGGAAGTTTGCAATACCTTACCCCTCTCATATCACATTCCAGAGTAAAGAGTGAATTTGAGGTGGGGTCATCTTGCCAGGGCCTCCATATGTTAATCCTACAGTGCTGCCATTTTGGGCCAAATTTAAAGCAAGCATTTATTAGATATTAAGTGCTGACCAAGAGATGGACTTTGGTCAGGATCATTCTTGGGAATTTCCTGGCTAGAATGGCCTTGAGCCATGTGTTGCAAGGGCTTATAAGGACACACTTGCTGGCCTTTGTACTTTCCCATGAGACTTTGTTATTTCCCCAAACTACAATTCCCAGCATACCAGGAAGCTACCTGGCTCCTGGGCATGTGGGTCTTACAGGTTAATTTTGGGAATTACATCTTCTATCAACATTGTATGTTTGAGACTTGTGTAATTTCATCCCCACCCCCAGGAGATACTGATGAGGGGAATTGTATAAGATTTGAAAAAAACAAAAACAGAGCACCAAGCCCCCAAAATATTACGAGAAAATGATTATAAATAAGTGTTTACATTCCTCATGTAGAGAAATGCTTCATGGTACAAAACAAAATTTAAAGAATTATTTAAACCCTATTAAAAATGGGGTACAGAGCTAAACAAAGAATTTTCACCTGAAGAAATTCGGAAGGCTGAGAAGCACCTTAAGAGATGTTCAACATCTGGCAAGGATGTGGAGAAAGAGGAACACTCCTACACTGCTGATGGGACTGCAAGCTGGTACAGCCACTCTGGAAATCAGTCTGGCGGTTCCTCAGAAAACTGGACATGATACTTCCGGAGGACC
>BDUI01000001.1:3440515-3466754 GCA_002335545.1 Apodemus speciosus | reverse complement strand
CACAGCTATACAAGAATGTGTGTGTGCGCGTGCGCGCATGCGCACGCGCGCAATTTCTTCTTTTAAAATGCAAAGAAGAATGCATTCAAGCAGTCTTTATGGATTTTTTTTTAAAAAGCAGTGGAAGTGATAGTTGTGGACCATGAGGCTGTTGGTCGCACTGGACAAGATCTGTACTCATGAGAGAAAAAAATCTTAACACCATGGGAGGTCCCAGAGGAAAAGAACTAGAAACGGGACGAAGGAAAACATAGTAGCAGTGCACACGGAGCAGCTCAGAAGCCCAGTTTGTTCACTGCTGCACACCCACGCTAGCTGGTCTGCGTGCAAGCCTTCCGGAGTTCAAACAAGCAGCCAGACAGGTACCGTGAAGAGCCAATGGTAAAACCGCAGCTTCCAAGAAACTTAATGAATGCAAACTGAAAAAGATAAAATCACATCTAACGTTCCAGTTTGCATTTTTGCCTATGCATCTGTCATGGTTTTTAAAAAGAGGGAAGTCCCAAGTGCTGTGCCCATGATTTTCTGAGGGCAGAATGGTGCGGACTTCCTCATGACGACCCGCAGTGTGTGTACCCACTGAGACCCCTCAGACCTCCTTATTCAATCACCTGTTTTCACCTGTTCTAACTCACTAGCGCACCCCTCTCTTTCTGCCTGCCTTCGGAACATCTGAGTGGAAATGTCCAGGGGGCAGTTGGAGATACGGTCCAGATGCCAGAGGGGGAGCCAAGGTGCCGATAATGATGTGGGAAGTAAGCTTTTAGAGGCTATTCATTCTGCAAACAGCCATTTAGCTCCGAGCTGATTAACCAATACCATTCGCTCCACAGTATTTATTAGGAGCCAACTGCGTGCCAAGAACTAAATCGGCAGAAGAGGATTAAAACAGTTCTCTAATTGCTCCACACTTTGCATCCACTGAATGCTTGCTGTGTGTATAGTCCTTTTGCTTGGAATTTCACTCTTTAAAGATTTTTTTTTCTTAACTATATATTGAATTAAAATATAATCACATTATTTTCTCCCTTTCTTCCCTCTTATCTTTTGTCTGTAGCCCCTCATTTACTCTCAAATTCACAGTCTCTTTGTCTTTCTTTATCATTACATATATGCACAAATGTCATTAAGTGTTGCATATATACATATGACTTTGGGGGTGAGAGCTTAGGATTGGATCACCCATTAAAGGGTTCATTTCTGAAGGTCTTTGTCAGGGGTGGGACTCTGTGAGATTTCTGCCCTCGTTAGGAGCCTGCCTATCCATATCACCATTGCTCAGGTCCTGTTCGGCAGCCATGTTGTTGGGATGTAAAGCCAGCCTTCCGAGCTGAAGGGTGCGCTCCTTGTGAGCCTCAAGACCATTCAAGCTCATAGGTAGGCGGAGGGATTTCTTTCAGTGCTCTGCATGGACTTTGACCTCTAAAGAAAGAATTAGACTTGGAAAAAAGAAAGCAGTCCACAGGTTGTGGGAAAAGATTTTAAATGACAGAGGACACTTTCATGTACCATTGACACATATTGGAAGTCTGTATTTACATGAAAATACCTGTTTTTTTTCCTACAGGTTCTTAGCAATCAAGTTGAGGGTTAAAAGAAAGTAAATAGGTAATTAGAAAATAACATAAAAACTAGGAGGATCCAAAGGAGGAAATACACTGCTACATTATGCATAAAATATTCACACCTACTTCTTAACAAATTGCTGTAACTGCTTTCATTGGATGGATTCACACATACTTATACTGATGTTTCAAGTCTATTCTAAGGGTAAGAGCCCAACTTCTGCTTCTAGAGTGAATATTTCTTGATGAATTTCCATATTTAAAAGTAAGCCGTGAACTAGGAATATAGCTCTGTGGGGTAAGGACCTATGTCTAGATCTCCAGAATGCACAGAAAGCTGGAGGCTATAGCATTCCTCTGTAATCCCAGTGGTCTATGATAAGATGTGAGGTAGAGAGAGGAAAAATCCTGAAGGCTTGCACAAAGGTCAGCTAGCCTGGCATGTAGCAGTGCACAAGACTTCCTCTCACAAACAAGGCAGGATGGGGAAAGAAAGACAGAGGTATAAGCTTTTGATTTTATTTTTAATTCATTTTTACTATCCAGGATGTGTTTCCACATTCATTTAATAATTGATTTTGATAGCATTACTTCTCCAAAGGGACCAAACCAGAACAGGTAAGGGAGATATATACTCCCAGCATCTGTAGAACACTGCAAAACCCAGCATCTGTTCAGAATCTGTAGAAATGCTTGCCGAAAGACTGCTTCTTATTCATAGGCAATGATAAAGCTGAAGAGTAATTGTGGCTTTCAGAGTTCGAAAGGCTCGGTTCCATAAAGACTACATTTCATCCTCACAGCAGCCCTGTGAAATCAGAATCTTTATCTCCATCGTCTCTACTCTATAAATGAGGACACAGAGGCCAGGAACATTTCAGTGATGTGCTCTAAGTCAGTAGGCGAGCCCTGCCAGTTAGTTTCTGGTTGCAAACTAGGCGGCCCTTGCACTACTGGTGCCTCTCTTATATCTCCCAGTCCTCAAGTTTGTTTTCCTTTAATGTTTTGATCCGTAACCATCAATTTGGAGAACCACAGTGACACACTCCCAACACATTTTACCTGAAGAAGCTGGTGGATGTCATGCATGGGAGGATTTTAGTTTTTGCTGTAGAAGTAACAATGTAACGATATAGCAATGTAACAATGTGTCTCTTGAATCATACATCTAGTTCACAGTCCTAGTCTTCCGAAAGCTCAGTAGATCCTGTATTCAAGTATCCCCTTGTTTTCTGTCCATTCAACCTTTTCCCCACCACATGCCTCTCAGGAAGCAGTGCTTCTAAGCAGTGCTGAGTGAGAAGAAGTACTGGAGTTTTGGATTTCATTTGTCCAGTCTGGTGTCTGCTGAACAGAACATCATCCCATCTGCTCTCCAAGCATCCCCGTCGCTCTCTGCCAGCATCTGCTGAGATGCCTCAGCCCCAGCTGGCCTCTGGCAGTCTGATTCCTGTGGCATCTGTTCCACTGTTCTAGTTCCCACCTCAATGTCACCTAGGTCTGTGGCTTGTCTTTGGTGCCACCTTTCTTTATAGACAGAACAGAGGTCGCATGGGCCTGAGGTTCTTCTGGTCAGAGGCTGTGAACTTGTGTTAGCAACACCGCGTAAACTGCTTTCAGAATTTATTGTATTAGCCCCATAGAGCAGGGGAGCTTTCTGACAAGGCTTCTGTGTTTCCCAAGCAGCACTGAGAAGACATTTGCTGTTTCGTCTGTTATTTAGACCTATCTGAACCTGACCTTCTCCAGAGCGAACAGTGTGCCGGATTCCTTATGGGAACACCACTGGCTGGTCAGTCTTCCCCAAGATTCCAGTCCATTTTCTAGTCCAAAGATTTTATTTGTTATTTTCCTTTTTTTTTTTTTCAGAATTCTATCCATAAGATTTAACTCAATTGCTACTTAATTTATTTGTACTATCTCTTTGATAATTATTTAATTAACAATTTTCTTTAAATTGCATGCCCCTCTCTTTTTCTTGTGCCATACTTACAATGAGACAGGCATTTTGATTTATATAACTAACACTTGCATACCTTCTCAAAATGCATATAATTTTGGATATATTAAGTGAATCAACAGTATTCACATAGCAATGCATACTAACAATTATTATGTGCGTGAATTGTGATTTGCAATATGAAGAAATTACCCTCTTTTTTGTCCTATCCTTGCTGACATAGTTGCCAGTGGGGTACTGGCATGAAAGTAGAAAATTTCCATCTTCATGGAAATGCTGAAACACCTCCAGGTTTCCTTACTTGGGTAATTTACTCATTTGAAATGGTATGGGGGGTTTCCCAGTAACCAGGAGAGGGTGGGAAACACGTGTCATCTCAGCTCTAAGGACCTCTGGTTCTGACTCCGGTGAGGCATGAGAGAAGCTTCCCTGCTCTTGTCTGTTCTCACCCAGGGAGGTTAGAGGACCATGCCCAGAAGCTTGAGTTGAGATAAGATGCTCTTGTTAAGTCCCCTCCACAGAGTCCTGAGAGTCAGTTCCTGTCAGAGCCTCTGCTGCTGCAGGTAGTCCTGGTTTATGTGAAATGAAATATTCTGGGAAATGGCAAGGGAATCAGAAAAGGTACAGTGTAGATTAAAAGTCCTTACTACTCTACCCAGTCTACGTACACACAAAGCCTTGACTGGAGAGTGTGCGTTCTCGTGAGCATATTGTTTTTATGCAGCTGGGAATGGTACCCAAGGCTAAATGTCAGCATGAGGTTTTATTTTATTTATTTCTTCTTCCTTCCTTCCTTCCCTCCTTCCTTCCTCCTATCTTTCTCTCCTTCCTTCCCTCCCTGCCTCTCCCCTGTTTTCCTCTTTCTTTCTTTCTCTCTCTCTCTTTCTTTCTCTCTCTCTCTCTCTCTCTCTCTCTCTCTCTCTCTCTCTCTCTCTCTCTCTCTCTCTCTTTTGTTCTTCATCCCCCCTCTCTCTCTGTTAATCATATAGGTTCTAGGGACTAAACTCCAGTCACCAGGCATGGTGGCAAGTGTCCTTACCATCTGAACCACTTCGAGGGTTTGTTTGTTTGGTTGGTTGGTTGTTTGGTTGGCTGGTTGTTAGCTCAGTGCTGCTTATTCATTTTGGACTTAGTTTCTGGCTGCCAAAGCCAAGGGATCACACAGGCCTTTCCCTCCTTCTCTGAGGTGAACTTTTAGCAGGACATCACCAGAGAGCTGGAGGGAACAATGGTATAGAAATACCCATACATGGGCTGGAGAGGTGGCTCAGCAGTTAAGAGCAATCCCTGCAGACCATATTCTGCAGACCCGAGTTCTACTTCCGGCACTCCCATCCACCTGTAACCCCAGCTCCAGGGGTTCAGCTGCCCTCCTCTGCCCCCCCTCCCCCAGAGCTGAAGAGTTGGGCTTGGCAAGAGGCTCTTGATAAAACGGATGGTGTTAGAAGGAGGGGAAAGAGAGGCAAGCACTCCCTTATTTTAGTCGATCTAGCCTCTGGCACCTAACCTTGGAAGGACTTTCACCTCTTCCCTATTCCTTCTCTTTGGTCTGTGGATCTTCCTACTCCACTGACCATTAGTGCTCTCGCCCAGTGCCTTGTAAAAACTTCTTTCCTTCCCAGAGGTTTTATGTTATTATTGCCGGAAATAGAGATGCAGAGGCCATAGTCTACGGTGATCTGCTTTGCAGAAAACTCAATCACTTAGGCATTTCTGAGACATACTCCGGTTAGAAGACTCTGCTCTCCTCCTGGAAGTGCAGATAGATTCCTGTAATAAGTTCCCAAATTTCTTGAGAAATTCAATTGTAAGGCCATCTGGTTCAGAGGTTTATGTCCTTGTCATGAGATAATTGTATTATCTACACATCAGCAGTGTGTCCTCTTGAACTGAGTCATTACAATTTTTGAAAATTTTGACTTGACCCTTGAGTTTTTTGATTAGAGGGTTAGATGTAAATGCATTTAAGGACATCCACAAGAAGAGGTTGAATGTAGTATTCCTCTGGTTTAGCTTCTTAAATCAAGCTGAGAGGGGCCTCTTTTGCTGTCTTGTGTCTTGTCTGTAATCCTGAAAAAAATTTTTATTAGCGATACACACAACAGAAACGGTTTCCATAAGAAGTAATGATGAATAAAGCAGCAATTTCTTTCTTAAGTTACAGACGTGACATAAAGATGGGACAAAGCCTGCAAGAAGGTAGAGGAGTGTGTGGTACAGTTTGAGTATCTGGAGAATTATACCTAAATGACAAAGCAACAGGTATGTTTGTGTGGTTGTGGTGACAGCGTGGGTCATGGCAGATAGCTCTGTACAGAGAGAGAATAAAGCCCAGGGCAGCGAGTGAGCAGAAGGAGTTAGCCAGGGGCTGAGAGGTAAACTCCAGAAACTCAGGCCTGGCACATACGGGCAAAGCTGAACATTGTACCATGGAGGACACGTCAGTCCACTGCTGGTGACTTGTGGAAGAAAGCAGAAAGACAAAGGAGTGAGCTTGGGAAGGAAGGACGTCAGAGGAAACAAAGTTACTGTAGCGGTCACCGAGTAAAAGCATCAGCAAATTTCTCAGACATCTTAAGGAAAGCAAATACGAAGGGCAAAGGAGCACAGCCTAGAGGAGCCTCGAACTGTGAACTGAATGAGAAAGCGCGAGAGTGAGCCGAGCTAGTGAGGCCTAGAGGGGCTTTCTGCCCCTCCCCTGGGATTGTACCTTAGGCGGAGCCATGCGTGCAGAGGCTCTGCTGCTGTTTCTCAGTTCCATTCTCCCACATGATGTGAAAGAACAGTCTCATGATTCCTAGCCTCCCACTGTGGACCTGACATTTTGTAAACATTTTAGCTCTTTGGACAAACTCCCGTGTGGAGGTAGAAGGGCTCGCCCCTTCTTAGAGTTGCGTCTGTAATAGCAAAGGAAACATCCAAATGCCTGAGTGGCGCCTCTAAGTTTCTTTTCCTAAGTCCACGAGCTTCTTCATTTATCTAAGTTGATGTGCCTAAGTGGAGACTTTTTGATGTCATCACCTCCCTCCTTCAAACAGGGGGAAAAGCCCCTGGAAACTCCTCTTGCCTTTGGGAGGGGGTGCCTTGGGCTTCCTTCTTGCCTTCTCTTGGCCAAGACTCCAGAGTTCTATGGCCTGAATCTACAGCATCCTGTGCGAGTTCGTGCATTGGAACATCTATTCCGCTGTTGGTGGTGCTGCTTTTGAAGGTGTAGAACCTTTACCAGGTGCCTAGCTGGAGGGGACAGGGCTACTAGGGGGAATATCTTTGCAGATTATACCCATTTCTGAGTTTTCTGTTTTCTTTGCTTCCTCCAACATGACCTGCAGCATGCTTTTACTGTCATGATGTACAACCCTCCCACAAAGCCCCCAGAAATCAGGAGTAAAAACATCTTGTTGTAGTGAAGTAAAGGTGGTAAGAGAAGGGAAATGAAGCCTATGCATCTCTGTCTTGGGAGGTGGGAGGAAAACAGAGAGAAGAGGGATGATAGCAGGACAAAGTCTTTCTAGGACTATACCATGCTGATTCCCTATGTAAGTGGCACAGTGACAGGAAAAGGGGACCAGGAAAGACCAGGAGCTGCTTTGTGTCCCCTGCCATGTAGTATCTAGAGGCGTGTCCTTGGTGGTGGTGGTGGTGGTGGTGATGGTGGTAGGGGTGGTGTGGTGGTGGTATGGTGGTGGTGGTGGTGGTGGTGGTGGTGGTGGTGGTGGTGGTGTGTGTGTGTGTGCCCGTGAACCATGACTCTGCACCCAACTGAGACTTGACGGTTCTCACAAAGGTTGGCACATGAAGATACTATCTCATTACCATCACGTGGTTCTGACAAACAGGGCCAAAGAAATGGGAGGGTTTCGTTATTGTCACGGGAGAGCAAATGTGTGTATGTATTCATGTTAACATATGTGCAGTTTGGTGTCACCCCTCAGGCACCATGCGCATCACTTGTGCACCTAGGGCTTAATGAAAAGGCTGGGTGGGCTGGCCAGTGAGCGCCAAGGATCCACTGGACTCTGACTCCCCAGAGCTGGGACTGAAAATGTGCCACGTTGACGTGATAGCATTTGTATTTCTGAAGTTCTGAAGATCAAAAGCAAGTTCTTCGCTTGCAGGGCAAACACTCTGTGAAGTCCAGCCTTTGTGTTTTTAAGACAAATACCTTGGTAAAAGGAGAGTGTAAATGGCATAGCTCTTGTCTGAAAGCCTCACTCACGCCCTATAGTCAATGGAAACAGACTGAACAGCTGACCGCTGATGCTGAATTATAGATTCGGCAGGCCACTCGATCCTCACTAGTGACCGTTAAAGTTATTTACTTGCAATGAGAAGTATTACAAAAGAGTTGTGGATAAGTACTCCTTATCAATCATTTGACGCATGTAGACTGTAGCCAGGAATCCAGCCCATTCCGTCGGTTTGTCTGGAGGTATCCCACCCTTGGTCCAGCTCCTCCCCACCCCAACAGGCTGTGCTGACGGCTCACTGTCAGGGCGATGAAGATGAGTGGCCACTTAGAACATCCCAGCTATTTAGAGCATCACCACTCTAAGTAACTAAAAGGCTTACACTTAGACACCCATAACAGTTTCTCTTCGGTCTTTTTCCTGCTGTGGGATGGCTCCAGCATTCAGGCCAGGAGCTGTTGATCTCCAAGTGTCTGGACCGAGGAGTCTTTCAGAGCTTGGCTCTGTGCCCAAAATAAACAAGCGAGAAAAGTGAAAACACACACTGAAGGATGCTGGGCAGAGCACAGTCTTGTTTGGAATTAATGAGCCTCAGAAAACCACTCACCTGACAGGAAGGTGTCATGTTTACCTTGTCTGGAGGTTGATTAAATTTGGGAATACAATTCTGATTATATTTTGTAAAAACGACTTTGAGAGAAGCTCTAGGTTTATGTTTATGATAGTTCTGAGTCCACTGGGAAAATTCCAGGTCCTAATTCATTTGTTTTTATTTTTTTTTATCAAATAAAAAATTTACCTCTCCTGATCTTGAGTTCTAACTAGAACAAGAATATTAATGTGAACCCTCCTTACAAGGAAGATGGCAGTGGTTTGTGGGTTTCCCAGGATCCATGACCTCAGTAAGTCACTTAACGTCTCTGGGCCTTTGTTGTGGCACCTAGGAAATGAATACAGGTTTTTATCGACATCCTCTGAGAAGACTTCCAGTCCAAGAACATTCTCGTCCACGGGCCCATCTCTTCCTTACTTTCGCGGGAACCTCTCAAACCTTGTTACTTTTCCAGGCACTCGTGTCTCTACTTAACTTCTCTACTAGAATATAAGCAGGCGCCTTCTTCTTCACTATGTGGAATCCTTATGTTTGGAGCCTGTCCAGACCCTGCCCCTCCGATGTGTGTGGGCATTTCTGCTGTCAGTTTTCCCTTCTTGGGTGACCTCAGTTTGTCGAGGAACTCAGTACATGCCAGAGCATTGATTATTGATAACACATGATGGCTTTAGTGCTGTGTGTGTGTGTGTGTGTGTGTGTGTGTGTGTACATATAAGAGTTCCATAGAGTAATGTGGAGACCAAAGGACAACTCAAGGGTATTGGTTCTAGCATGTGGGTTCCAGGGACTGGAATCAGGTCATCAGGCTTGGTGGCAGGTGCCTTTATCCACTGAGACTTGCTACCTATCCTTTCGTAATTTTCTTTGTATTTTTAAACATTTATTTTTATTTATAGGTATGTATTTGAGTATGCATATGCCACATGTATACAGGTGCCCACAGAAGCTGGATGAAGAAACAAGATCCTCTGGAGCTAAAATTTCAAGCCACTGTGAGGCATGGGATGTGAGTCTGGGAACTCTAGACTTTTGGAAAAGCAGAAAATACTTCTAACCACAGAGTCACCTTTCTAGCCCTCTTTGGTGTTTCTTATTTCAATGTAGGTAAATGTAGTTTTCATCTTTTACAGTGTTTACAGACCATCAGTGGAGGTTCTCTGTTTCTTTGGATGTTTACTTGAGGAAGGCTTCCTGCCTCAGACATGAGACTATGGCTTTCACTGACTATGCATCCCTGGAGCACAAGGCAGTGGTCTGACCATAGTAGTTGTGTCCAGTACATATTCATTTCAATTAAAAAGTGAACACGCCCTCTGCAGGCAGTACACCTTAAGTCTTATTCCAAGCTCCCTGAAGGTCAGCCTTCTGGAGTGGATTATGTGGATTCCTCTAAGTTCCCTATCTAAGATAGCTACCAATCTCCTTTATTTCCATCCTTTTAAAAACATTTTAATTCATTTTGTTTTGTTTTATTTGAGATAGAGTCTCACTGTGTACACCTCGCTGTCCTGAAACTCACTGTGTAGACCAGGCTGGCCTTGAACATACAGAGATCTGCCTACTTCTACCTCCTGAATGCTGGATGGAAGGCGTGGCTCACTGGCTCCTGTTCCCTCTTGCCTAGGCATTTTCTTCACTCTCTTATTTGTCTCTTCTGGTAGGACTTATACTTCCTGGGCCAGCATCTTGTCCATATTCCAGGCTGAATCCTTCCATATGGAACAATGCCAGCACACAGTTGACACTCCTCAGATGTTCATGAGCTGAACGAATGAAGCATGGCTTCTTGCATGTAGCTTATTCAAATGGCATGGGCTTGTTTTTCCCAGGCTGTTGAATGTTATCTCGAGTAATAGTTTTATCCTTGTTCCTAAATGTGTACTATGTCATATGTTTGTGATTTCCTCCATAAAGGCAGAACAGAAGCTCTGTTCTTGAAGGGCAGTTCTTCAAAGCAAAACAGCTTTGCCTTTACTTTTTAAATTTCCAGAGGGAGACTATAGAGAGCAAGATACTTGAACAGAATATACTAATTCTTCAGTGCCACAGTGTTTGCTTCATTGGGCAGGCAGGCGTGAGTAGTACCTAAGCCTCCCTGGTGGCCAAGAACCATCTGCTCCAGCTCCGTCTTATGTTTTGAAAAACACTCGAGGCTGCTCATAGCCTTGAGCTCAGTACCCTGGATACCTTCTCCACCTGCTGCTGCCGCCTATGCACTGAGTGCTTTTCTCATCCGATGTACCTTGCGGTATATGTTTTTCGTTGTTCTACAGATCCTCTGAGCTTTCTGATTGTAACAGATGAAGAGAGGTGGCTGATTAACACATGTTTGTGTTTTGCCTTATAAAGGGGCATCACATGTTCTTAGATTAAGAAAGATCATTTTTGTCCTGCTAAATATTGTTCTACTTAATTAAGCCTCACAATTCTCTTAGATTTACTCATTTTATTTTATGTTTTCTGTGTATTTTGCTTGTATATACTGATGTGTATCATGCAAATGCCTGGTACCCTGGAGGTTAGAACTGGAGTTATGGATTGCTGTGAGTCACTGTGTGGATCCTGGGAACTGAACCCAGGTCCTCTGCAAGAGCTACAAGTGTTCTTAGTTACTGAACCATCTCTCTTGTTCTTTAATTATCTTCATGGAAACTCTAAGCAGAATTCTTCGTGTTTCTGATCAACTTTTATGTTTGTTATTTAATAGACACAAAGGAAACCAAACTTAACCCAAAGTGCCAAAGTGACTGGCACATAGTACTCTTCAAAGGATGAAACACCAGGTCAAATAAAGAGATTAGACTATATAGTGGGAAATAATTCTTTTAGTGTTTATCTCTTCTGAGTCTAATTTAAAGAGTTAGAAGTCATTTGCTAGATTTCTGTATCACTTTATTGGCCTTTACTCCTGGCCATTATATAGCAGTTTCCTCTGATGTTAAAATGTTCCATCTTGGAGGGAAACGTCTTAAAATATAAGATTAACAGTAATGTGAAATGGCAGGATATTTTAAGACAGTATGCTTACAAGGAGGTGAAAAAACTGGATGATCTATGTGGAGGTGAAACCCTTCATCCTGCAGGGAAACTCTTTAAGACAGGAGAAAAGAGATTCAAATAAAGAATAAAAAGAAATTCAAAATAGTTTCAGGAAGTTCCTGAAACAGACTAGATTCACTAGGCTTCTCCTCTACAACTTTTATAAGCAGAAGAGACTGCCAGGAGTCACTCCCAACCAAGGAAAGCTACAAAGAACACATTTAGACAAGCCTCACAAGCTGCGATAGACAGAAAATAGACAGAGATCAGCTCAAGTACCTGGAAGAAACAAAGACCAGCTGAGCAACACGCAAGAGGCTCAGGCCAGCAGAACCACCAAGAAGGGACACCCTCCAACTTTTGAGTGGACTGAAGGCTGTGGAGTGTGCTCCAGGTTTCAGGATACTGTGAATTCTTGCTCATGCTGGGAGAGGGGGCTCTTGGTGACGTGGCTGTCTTTGTGTCTTTTATGTACCTATAACTAACCCCTAATCCATATTCCTGTAAGCAGCCCCAATAAAAGTTGTTTGTTCACAAATTGGTCTTGGTAGTATCGGTACTATGGTCCATCATCAGTTCCCTATCTGGAGTGAGAATACCTTTTTTTCTCTTTCCACATCACCTTAGGAATAGTGCCACACAGCACTGGATTTCTAGGGTTAAAGTCAGATTTAGTAGAAAAACATTCCACTTGTGCAATGTAGTTGATTTTCATTAATGTTTGACTTCATTAAAATGTGCTGTTCTTTTAATGGTAAGATGAACATTAAAATAACATCTCACACATATGATGTAGATCTGGTAAAACAATGCCTCCTTTCTGTTACATTGTAACATCTTTAAAAACTGTTTCTGAAAACCCATTTTCTCTGTTGCTTTGTGTTGGCACCAGAACATGCAGTTTTCCAACCAAGGGTGTGCTGCTTTCTATGACTTTATTGTTAGCCTTTTCCTTCACATTCGGCTATAGCTAATTTAGTAAAATTGCATTTAAATCAGTCCCCAATGGGAAGACCTGGAGCTCACATTTTTGCTTTTAATAGACACATTAGTCTTCCTACATGGAAAGATTTCGTAAATGGGTTCTCATTTTCTTCTGGGAAGCTTGCTATTACACATCACTCAGTGTGTTTCTCGTCTTTCCTTAGGGAATTTACAGGGGTTGTCACTGCTTAGGATCTTGTACTGGTGTTCAAAATCGATTAACCTCTGTGTCCATTTTAACACAAGTCCTGTAACAATTGTATTTGCTGAGCTCACTTGAGTTACCAAGTATCACTTTACTTTGTTACTTGAAGGTTGCTTGTGCCTCAGCTCTGGAAAGCAGAGGAAGAGGAGAGGGAGCTGAGGCAAGACTGAGGTGATGCTGTCTGCACGATTGTTCATGCTTTGGCTCTGGGTCATCAGGACTGAGTCGGTGTTATCTGATATGCTGATGATTTTAGCTCACATAGGAAAGGTGTGATACTACCAGTTAAAATACAAGAAAACAAGATCAGCTACAATTCTACTAATGGGAGATAACCAATAACACTCAGAATACAAGCTTTATACCTTTTCATCATTCCCAATCTAGGCGTGTAGCTTGTCTTCCTATTAATTGAGTTGTGATTTCTTTGTGATGTCTTTTGGGTTGAAGATTTACAGCCACAGTTTCTCTCTAGAAGCAGAAGTGGAATCCTCTCAGTGGAGACTGACCTGTGAAAGGTCCACGACTATGCAAATTCTCTCTTGCTTTAACCCTGCATTTCTCTGAGCAGGTTAGCTAAGAGAAAGGCATTGTTTCTACCTAGTGACATTCAGATGAGAGATGGACACAGGTGAGGGGCGCTGTAACCTGGCCAGCAGCTGCTCTGTAGGAGCTGGCTCCTGGTTTCACTCAATTCTCTCCATTCTCCTTCTCCCACACAACTCAACTCTGCAAACAACTCCACTCCCTTGCAAGGGAGCCCAGACATACCTGCAAGTGCCTTGGTCCCTTTCTGTCACTGAGGAGCAACAAATTTCTTTTTGTTAGTGCTGTCGTGGTATAAACTTGTGTTCTCTGTGACCCTGGCTTCAGTTTATAACTAACAAAGTAGTGCTCTGTTATAAAAACACGGTAGTGATTACTTAGTTAGTAAATAACCATTACTCGTGCCTCCTAAAAAATAATGCTTACTGAGAAGAGAGAGGAAGGTAGGCCACTCTACTGTCATGGGCAAGAGCTTAACTGATGGCTGCCTCAAAGCCTCAGAAGAGAGCAAAGCCATGCAGACACTGTGCTAGTAGAGACAAGGAAGCCAACACTTGGTGATGGTGCAAGTTAGCAATGCTAGCAAGGGGCTGAGACTTAAGATTTTTACTTGCATATATCATTTATAAAACAATGCATTTCCTTATGGCTTTGTCATATGTATGTATAATGTAGCTTGGATTTCTGACCCTCTGTTCCTCTTGTTCCCTCCATTCCTGTTGATTCCCTTCCTCTTCCCAACCAATTCCCGTCCATTATTTCCCCGCCCCACCCTCATCCCCTCTTTTGTTATTGATGTTTACAAGAGTTCGAGAGAAAGGTTAGGTACAGCAGTACGGCCATTTTAGTAGTAGCCACACTACATAAAATGTCTCTTTTTCCCAGCAATTCATTCCCAGGGACAGGTGAGGCATCCTGATTCTCTGCCTTCTCTTTGACAGAATATTGGCAGATCCATCTTGTATCTTGTGCAGGTACCCAAGGCTACTGTGAGTTCAAGAGTGCCACAGCCAAATCATGGCTGGCAGTGGTCCACAACACTCCACCCTGGGATCTACATTCTTCTCACCTTCTCTTCTTTGATGTTCTCTGAGTTTTGAAGGGAGAAACTGGGATTTTTACCTACAGACTTAGACAAACCATCAGACTGCTGGAAAGGTAGGTAGATGTTGTAAGGTTTACAGTTCTTTCTTATTGGATATTTTATTTATTTACATTTCAAATGTTATCAGCTTTTCTGGTTTCCCTTCTGCAAACTCCCTATCCCATCTCCCCTCCCCCTGCTTCTATGAGGATGCTCCACCATTCACCAACCCACTCCCACTTCACCTTCCTAATATTCCCCTACACTGGGGCATCGAGCCTTCACAGGAACAAGGGCTTCCCCTCCCGTTGATGCCAGATAAGGCCATCCTCTCCCACATACCCAGCTGGAGCCATTGGTTCCTCCATGTGTGCTCTTTGGTTGGTGGTTTAGTCCCTGTTAACCATCTCATTGCTATCAGTCAGGAACTGAAAGGCAGCAACGAGCCTGCTACAAAGCCAGACTTACTGGATAAACACACAAGACCTCTAGAGAAATAAACGGCTTTTCCTTAAGGCATAGCAAGATGTATGAGATTTATGTTTGAGTCATTTTTTTCTTGCGTTGTGAAGGCCCCTTGAATGACATGGGGGAAGCCCAGGTATATGTCACTTGCAAAAATGACACACTTTTTGTTTGTCTTCCACTTGATGAATGTCTCTTAAGTACTAGGCTGTGGTCCCTTTCTTTGTGTCCTTTACACACATGTTCCTTCAGGAAAAATTATTTTTGCTCCATGCAGCTGTGCACTATGTCTTTAATAATAACACCCGGAATCCTTGCTTTGGTGACAATTTTCTATAAAATACATTGTTTAAAATGCAGTTGTTGCTTACCAATGTAGCCATCAGAATGGACAGCTTATCCAAAAATCAGTAATGCAAACAATAAAGGGAATGTCTTTTCCCATTAAAAGAGAATGTGCTGGGCATAAGAGTCTTTGGGGACCTATTTCTGGCCTTGGCTGTGGAGGCTCAGGGATTAGGCTCCTACTTAAGTGGATGGCAGAGGTGGCAGATCATTAATTCTCAGAGGAGATCTGGGTATTTTACATTGTAGTTTAACTGCTCCTCAGATGGTATCTCATTTGGAGAATAAACACCCTTGTCATTAGCCTTGAGTCATGGAAAGGTGTTCAAATTAGCACCTTTGTTAGCAAGATTTTACTCTGCCAGCCTCAGTCAGTTTTAGAAGCTTGAAACTCCATTAAGACATCCTGTGTTCAGGATTGACTTTCATCCTGCCTATTATACACTTAATGTGCTCAATACAGTGTATTATTACTTGCTTAGACAATGCAGGTTTGATGTTCCTCATTCTACAATGTGCTTTATGATGTTGTTTCCACATACCTAGCAGGTGTGATTTCAGGCCATAGGGGTACCCATGCGCTGGAGGAGATTCCAGTTTCCGCCTTGTCGATGGGAGCTTTGAACAACTTGCCTTTCCTGCTGGAGCACTGCCCTTCTTCCTAGCCCTATCGTTAGTTATTCCTGCTGGAGGAATGTACTCAGACAGCTTCTGCACTCTCTGGGAAGAGTCTGTGCTCTTCCTGTGTTCATGCTGCACCCAGGCTTTCCCCTTGCTTTGTTTCCTTGGGGTGAACCTGGAAGCCGAGCCACTCTCCAGGCAGTCCTGTTTAGTTCCACTCTCCAACAACCTCTCTCCGATTAGACCCTTGTCTTTCTTATCCAAGGGTACCCGTTATCTTCACTACCCTATACCCCCAATCAATCATTCCCCAAGAAAGGGCGCATATTTTGTATCCTGGAAACAAGGTAGATGCTGGTGCCTTTTTTTTTTTTTTTTTTAGAGTTTATTATATTAGGGAACGTAAAGGCATGACATTTGCAATTTAATTATTGTAGTCATAGTGTCTAAAAAGGGGAAAAACCTGAACATTAAGAGGATCTTACTCATTTTGAACTTGCTTAATATATGTTTATAGAGGGAGGAAGATACATCAAATGAATGGAACACCGAATTGCTCACTAGGAAAATGAGCTCAACCCGCTCTGATATTTGTCTTTCATGTGAAGTAATGTGAACATGGTTTTTAGAGATGGAGGACAGGACTTGCAAAGTAAAGGAATCACATTTTGCTAAGTAATAGAAGATTTAGAAGTTAGTTGTTGATTTTCAGAGCCCACACTGCCCATTTGCTGTACATATAAGTAGATTCTTTAATTCTCTCAAGTACAGACTATGGAGTTTAGTGACATGAAAGTCACTTTGCATAACATGCTGTCATACGAATGAGTGACCTGAAGTAAATGATGAACTGACAGTGTGTAGGCACCTGAGGGGTCTGAGGACTATTCCTGGAGAATAGAGACACCCACAAGAGGGAAAACAGTTGTTTATGGGTTGAATGGTTTTAAGAAGGTAAATCCCTTAAAGCATGAGACTATCCAAAGGCAACTGTCTAGAGGGAGAGGAAAGCAAAGACTCAAGGGGAGAGGAGAGACAGAGCTGCATGGAGTCTCTGTGTCAGCAGTGGCCAGGGTGGACACTCCACGCCATGCATTTATTGGCAATGTTTGTGGAGTTCCCTTTCACTGCAGAGACCTCCATTCAGACAAACTCTGGACTCTTGGTTTCACCACAGAAAAGAATTTCAGCAAAAACCAGTATGGAGCAGAGTTGGAGTTTATTAAAAGGGATTACAATGTAGATTTTTAGCATGAGGATTAAATAGAAGAAGAGGAGGAGGATGAGAGAAAAGTAAAGATTCTCAGGGAAGAGCAGCCACACTTGCACGGGCATGGATTTTCAAAGTCCTGACCTACTACTGTGTTTGCAACAGCTTTTTACAATCCTGTGGAAGGTTGAGTTCCATGTCTCAGAGAATGAAATTTAAACAGCAAGGTTTAAAGATCAAAGTATTTCCTCTGTAAATAAAATTGTAGGGCGGATTTATGAGGGGTAATGTCTAGGAATAAAATGGCAGTGCTAGAAACTGAAGACTACAGATAATCTTGGCCCCAGGGAAGCAGCAGGTTTACTTCTGTTGGCATTTCTGTCTGAGCTGCTTTTCAGAAAGCACACACTCTTAATGAGACCATTTTCTGTCCTGGTGATTTCTGAGTCCCTACACAGCAAATCTTCTACATTCTTTTCTTCCCCTATCACCATAATTTCTTTTGTTTCTCTAATCAGTCTTGTCTGGATCAGGCAGCTCTGAAGGGAAGCAGTAGCTTCAGGACCACAGGGTCATGTCTTTTGGATGAAGTTCTGAGGAGTTTGCAAAGCAGGCAGATCCTAACTAAATTTTTGCTCTTTGAGGCACATTAAAAAATTAGATGTATGAACATTGAGTCTATCGTTGGCAGACATTTGAGCTAAGAATGAGAAAATAAACCACCTAGAGGCAAATCCATGCAACCATGGTTGGATCACTGTGGAATGTGGCCTGTTCATTCTCCTGGAAATCAGATGCAGGATGGGGTGGTTGGTATTTCTGTAAGAAGAGTTCCTCCCATTGGTGCCTGACTTGCCAGCAGCACCAAGACTTCCTGTGTTATGAATCTGAGTTGGGGTTTTGGCTGTCACAGTCTGCTGGTTCTGGGCCTTGTTATTCACTGAGGATGAGATAGAAGAGGAAGAGGGTAATGGTGGGTACTGAGGGAAGCTGGTGCCATCCAGTGCCTGCACGGTTGTCACTGTGTAAGATCCTGGAGCATGGTGGGCAGAGGACTAAATGAGATTTACATGGAAGATTGATCTTCCAGTTGCTATTTGTTTTTACTTCTTGGCTTCTGCACATTTTAAATTTCAGGAGCTTGGGTCAGACAAAGCTCATGAATTTCAACGTCCAATCTCAGACCCTGTCAGCTTCTCCCTTCCTAGCAGTCTTTCCAGAAGATTGAAGTATTCCGTTTTGACAAATGAAGAGTCTTCAGTAATGTTATTGACATTACATTAAGTCACTACCCCGATCTTTACCTTGTATTTCTTCTGTGGGACATTAGAACTCAATGAAAGATAATAAATAACAATTCATTGGGTCCTACTGGTACAACTCTAACCCTGTAAACACAGCTGCTGGGAGGCCTGGCCCAGAAGAACCATAAGTTTAAGGTAACTTAACAAGACTATCTCAAAAGATAAAAACAATTGTCCAGGGTTATAGCTTAGAGGTAGAGGGTGCTTGCTAAGTATGCATGGACTCTAGGTCCTATCCCCAGGACAAAGGAATTAATACGTCATTGTTCTGTGTTAAAATTAGAATTGATTATTCCAGAAAACAAATGGTTTGAGAAGAATTCTTACAGGTATCTCAAAAATAACAACAACAAACGAATAAACCAACAAAAAGTTAATTTGCATTAAATTCCTTAACAGCTTGTAGACAAAGTAACATTTTCATATTAATGGCAGTGGGTCTAATCCTGTTACTGGGAAATAAATAAAGTGTGCACCATCGGTAGGTTAACCTATTATTTATAGTATTAGACTACTAGCTCAAGTACCAGCAGTCTATTTATAAGTATGTCTCAGAGTGCAGAGCAGTACTTGCTGGGCTTCATCAGACTCTTTATTGACTATGTACTAGACTAGATTCTTGGGAAAGAACTGCAGTGGTGAGGCTCAGCCAGGAGATATTGGCTAGTCTTTCCTTCAACTTCATCATCTGTTAGGTCTTTGATCAAGTCTAATCTTGTCACTCAGCTCAAGTCTCTCTCTTTTCTTTCTTATGTCACCCTTCCTCCCACACACAGTCTATGTAGGAATTCAAATATCTAATTTCTATACACAACTCCCAAAGGGCGGAAATGGTCAGTGTTGATTTTATCCCTAGATCAAAGTGAGTCCCACTGTGTGTGTGTGTGTGTGTGTGTGTGTGTGTGTGAAGAGTTGCATTTCTTTCTTCCTTTTATAAACAAAGGGCTTACTGTCGTAGATAACAGAAAATCAGAATATCTCATTTTTTCTTTGTTACATAATGTATAGATTCTTAGAAACCTAGACATTGGAGTAAGGTATGATGACCAAGGACAAGAGGGAGAATAAAAAGAAAAGAGAAATAATATGCAAGAAGCTCAATAGCTAAGACAGGGCAGAAAAAAAATTCACCAAAGAACGTGGGCGGGACGACGGGCGTCATGGTGAGCGAGGACCAATAGCTGCAGAGAAGTGAAGCTTTAGAACACAAAAGGTTTGCAAGCTGCTCCTGAGCTCCTGCTCTCTCTGAATACAGTTCAGAGGTACAGCAGACCCAGTGGGAAGTGTTGCTGATGAAAGTGTAAGACTAGGTACTATGTGTTATACTTACTCGAGTCTCCATGCTAATGCTAAATTTTCCTTTTGCATCAGCACCTAGGCATTCTCTAAACTACTCCCAACAACCAGGAGGAGCATTGTGCTGCAACGGACTTGCCAAGGCCCTGAGCTTGTGTGAGTATAGCCTCTGGCAGAGCTGGTTCATTTAATTCCTCCTTAGCTGAGTTCTGCTGTCTGATACCTACACTCTATTCTCCACTTCCTGGTGCCAACTTCTGCCTTAGGGTTTTATTGCTGTGAAGAGTCAGCGTGATCTCAGCAACTCTTATAAAGGAAAACCTATAATTGGGGCTGGCTTATGTTTGGGAGGTTTAGTCCATTATTGTCATGGCAGCATGCAGGTAGATGTGGTGCTGAGAGTTCTTGGATCTGTAGGCAGCAGGAGGAGAACTGAGATACACTTCCTCCAACAACATTTATTGCAACAAATCTATACCTCCTAATAGTGCCACTCCCTATGGGTCTATGGGGGGCATTTCTTCTAACTACCACACTGCAAGTTCTTCTTTAATTGTGGGTTCAAATGTCTCTAAGATGGATAATACTGAGATGTAGCATTGAAGTCAAACATTAGATATTTCTTATGCAAGCCAGGAAATTATACTAAAGACCGTGGAAATGGCCAAATCCCCATTCCAGATGTCAGGATTTTCACAGGTAAGAGAGGCTGGAGTGGTGACTTGGGAGTTTTATATCTATTTCTTAAACATACCCAGCTGCCTTTTAGGGAAAACTGCTTAGCGCTGCATAAGATATATTAGCATTAAATGAAAACAGAATGCTTATTAATATTTTGATGCTTATTTTGAACCTAAGTCCTTACATCTAGAGGTTTTGAATTAGTTTAGCCATTTTATAGCAGTTACTAGTTAGTTAGAAAATGTGATAGTATATGCAAGCTAGCTTCCAATTTTAATTTCTTTAAAATTTAGCACGTAGGTTTTTGATCTTACATAAAATGGCAAACTCTGTTGGATAACATTCGCTAACTTTTAAAATTAACTTTCAAAGTTATTTGTAATTGACATGAAGCAAAAAGCTCAGATGGTAGGTGTATAGCTTCTAGTTTATATGCTTAGGTCGTGTGTGACCATCAAACGGATCAAGGAATCCACAGAAAGATCCCTCCTCTCCCCATATCCACCCACTTACTCCCCCCTACAGTGACTACTGCTCTAAACCACTGCACCATCACCGTGGTGAAGAACTAAACAGAATGGCCAATCGCCATATTTCTATGACCATGACCATCACCACATCCTGACTACGCCCACAGTTCCGTACCTTCTTTCCACTGCCTGCTCTATAGCCTTTATCCCTCAGCTGTCTTCCCACTCACTGTCCTAATGGGATGCAAGGCTTGGGAGGGACTCATGCTGTAGGGAGATGCCGCTTCAGCTGTAGAATTTGGCCTCCGTTTATCTCTTGATGTATAAAATCCTCCCAAGAAGTTTCTCTTCAATTGGAGGATTGCTTCTCATAGCAGCAATATTGCTATTAGAATGAATGTCCTTTTCAGGTTCTTCCTGAAAGAGGGGCCTGGCTACAGACATAGAAGGAGAGCAGGTCAGCGACAGCTGGGGGCTTGGCAGAGTTGGGAGGGCCAGAAGTGAATTACTTCAGACAGGGGTCAGAAGTCAGAGATAAAGTTGGACAGTAGCTGATGCTGAGTGGTTTCCCTCCTTGCTAGGTCTCCTTGTCCCTCATCACCACTGTCGCCGATCCAGGGTCACCTCCCTTCACAGCTTGGCTCTCTGTCTCTTTTTAGGTACCAAAAACCCTTGAGCTCTTCATTTTTGCAATGACCTCACATGCTCTTATCAGCACTTTCCATACCTAAATCATCTGAGCTCCCACTCTTTCTGGTTTATAAGGAACCTTGAACCATGACTGGTAATTTGTGATTACTTTCAATTCATGGCGTCTGTCAGAGTCCTTGAAGTAGAGAGACAATTGAGATGTCTCCACTCCCAGCAAGACATGATTTAAGATAACTTCCTCGTTCTTCAGCTGAAACACTCCATCCTGGTCATAAAGGATGTCACTGTGCTAGTCTGCCTCAGTCATACCTTCTTGAGCCTGGGGAGAACTCAGCCTTTCTGGCTTGCATCACTAGGCAGTTTGAGGAGAGTTCATTTCTGATTATGATTGTCTTTAAATGGAGGACCGAGGAAAATTCAGAATACATCCTTTCTTGTTAATCTCTCCCTTCTAGGAAAATCACGATGATGATCAACAATTATTATATGGGACCTCATGAGACTGAAAGACTTCTGTAAGGCTAAAGGCACCATCAATAGGACAAAAGGGCAGCCCACAGGATGGGAAAAGGTCTTCCCTACATTTGACAGATGACCAATATCTAAAATACATAAAAAGAACAAAAAAAGTAGATATTAAAATCCTAAATAATCCCATTGTAGTACAGATTTAAACAGAGAATAGAGAAAACTCAAAAGGCCAAGAAATACTTAAAAAAAACACTCTCAGCTGTCAGAGAAATGTAAATCAAAACTACTTTGAGATTTCATATTACCCCAGATCAACAATAAAAGTAACAGCTCATGCTGGCTGGCAAGGATGCGTAGTAAGGGGAACACTCCTCTGTTGCTGGTGGGGGTGCAAACTTGAACAGCCACTATGGAAATCAATATGGTGTTTCCTAAGAAACTTGGGAATTGATCTACCTCAAGACCCAGGTATTCTATTCTGGGATATATCCAAAGAGTGCTTCATCCTACAAAGACACTGACTCAACCATGTTTACTGCTGCTCTATATAATACCCGGAAACTGGAAAAAAACTTGATGTCTCTCAATAGAAGAATGGAAAGAGAAAATGTGATATTTGTATAACAGGGTATTAATAAGCTGTTGGAAAAATGACATTATGAAATTTGTAGGCGAATGGATGAAACTAGAAAAAAATCATGCCAAGTGAGATAACCCAGACCCAGAAAGATAAATATTGTATGTATTTATTTATATGTGGATATTTTAAATAAATGAGAAACAAACTACAATCCATAGACCCAGAGAGGTTAGGTATAGAGGAAGGGAGGGAGATTGGGTAGATTTTATGGGTGAACTGGGGCAGTTGGGGGAGAGAATAGGGATTAAATGTGGGAAGGGGGGAGACATAGGGCTGAGGGAGAGAATGCAGGGAGAGACAGATGGAATCAAGGAACATGAGGGATGATATGGAAACCTAGTACAACCACACTTCCTAAAATGCATGAAGATGATCCTAATGGGAGACCATGAAGTCCCAACTGGGCAGCTCTTGTCATCAAACAAGGCTTCCAGTACCAGGAATAGGTTGCATTTAATTGAGTTGTTGGCTAAGAGGTTCCCATGGAAATCCTCAAACAACC
Source organism: Apodemus speciosus (assembly GCA_002335545.1). NCBI lineage: Eukaryota > Metazoa > Chordata > Mammalia > Rodentia > Muridae > Apodemus > Apodemus speciosus. Next base: position 3,443,915 of record BDUI01000001.1, on the reverse strand, counting down.
TAGCTTTTGCTAAAACATTGGGTTGCTCTCTTCAAACTGATAGAGGGGTCCCATTGTCAAGACAACACCCATACAACTAACTGAACATGGAGAAGTAGGCCTGGTGCCTACATGGTGCCCCTACTCCTATATCCTAGTGTCTTTTGTGTGGGAAGTGACTCCGTAGTCTAATGAAAGAGAAATGAAAACACCAACTCAGTGATAAAACCTTTGGTTTATAGTCTGTTCTGACTGCAAGGTATGCTGGGACAATAGTGGCACAGAATTTGTGGAGTGCTCAACCACTGTCTAATTGGATTTTCAGCCCACCTCAGGAAATAGAACCCATGCCTGACACTCCTGGTTAACCAAGAACCAGAGATTAGATAGGCCAGGGACTTGGGCTAAAACCAAACATTATGGGTCTAAAAAATATCTACCACCAATAAAACTCCCCAAAACAGTATTAGTAAAATGACTCCTAATGATAGTTTGCTATATGCATAGATCAGTGCCTTATTCAGTAATTATCAGAGAAGCGTCTTCCTGCAGCTGATGGAAACAGATATAGAGATCTATAGCAAGACATGACGGGGGGGGGGGGGGAGCTAGGGGGGAGGCAGGAACGGGGGAGGGAGGGAGGGTAGGTCCTTGGAACACACAGCTCTAAATGGAATGTCTCCAGCAGATCCCTCCCCTCAGGGAACTTCAGGAAAAAGGAGGCACAAAAAGTGTAAAATTCCTATAGGATGGAAGACTCCAAGAGAACAGGACCCTCTGTATCAACTCAGCAAGGCACATATGACCTCACAGAGACTGAAGAAGCAAGCGAAGGCCTACACAGGTTTACACAGTGTCCTCTGGATTTATATTATAGCTTTCAGGTTAGTACTTTGATTAGACTCCCTCCCTAGTGCATGAACCAATGGGTCTCTGGTTTGCATGCCTGCTCTTGGGACTCTTTCTTCTGTTGGGTTGTTTTATCCAGCCACTAAGTGATGATTTTCTCTTTATCTTATAACATTTTATTTCATCATGTTTGGTTAATTTCTTTTAGAAGCCTCTTCTTTTCTAGTGAGAGACGGAAAGGGAGTGGATCCCAATGGGAGGAAGTGTAGAGAGGGACTGGAAGGAGTAAAGAGGGGTGGAGACTATAATCACGATATATTGTAGGAGAAAATAATCTAGTAAAAAAATGAAAACAAAACAAAACAGTATATCCCCTTTCTACCTGTTTTCTCTCACACTTTTTTTTAAAAAATGAAATCTTATTAATATCAAAACTAAATGTAGCCTGGAGGAAAAGGAGAACATACCTCCAAAATGTGTCAAACAGTCTGGAGCTTTGCAGGTAAGAGGAAAAGGATGAGGTCTTTGGGCTCCTCAGCACCACCTGCGTTGATTGGTGAGTGAGAGCACCTCTCTTCTTGTTCCATACAATCAAGTCCTTATTAGTTTCTTGCCCAGAGTCTGAAAACTCATTGACGTTGCATAGGCCAATCTGATCAGGATTCATACTAGTCTTATTCTGTAGTTGAGCAGAATAACAGTGGCAGCGATAAGGTCATTTTGAGGCTCACCCTAATTGTCTGAAACATGAGAAGAACAAATCTTCTGCTATATTTGAAGGGAAGATGGAATCCAAACACAAAGTCAGGGTGTATTTTGGATGTGGGAGTCCACAGGGATGCCCATAGATTAGAGAAGAAAGATGAAGAAGGAAAGGGATAAAGAAATGAAAAACTACAACCCAGGTATTAGTAAACTACCACCACTGCTACTGTTTTGTAAATGAGTTAAGATACACAAAATCTCTAATTTTGCTTTTTCCTCATAGACATTCTCTTTCATTATACAGCGCCAAAATTTCATACATTTAACTTTATTATTTGCCTTCACAGTTGAAGATACAGGAAACTGGATTTCCAGTACACATAGTGATTTCCTAGTTGGCGCCAATTATATTAATTCTATGAGACTTGTATGGAGTATTTGAACTTCCATTTTATGTATTCTACTTATCTTATGAACAATAAGGACAAGAGTAGAGGAAACATCCTTGATGCACAATTGGTCGAAGCCTCTGTGGAACTGATTGCAAGCAGGCGGTTCCATAGAGTGTGAGTATAAATGTTTATTACTTAAGCAGGGTCAGAAAAATGGAGGGTTTTGTGGACAGCTATGCATCACTTGATGGCTCTCAGAGACAAATATAAAGATGAGCCCCAGTTGTAGTTGCTCAGCACCAGGCAGGACCAACTTCTTTTCATCTACCTACTTTTTATTAAAAAAATTGGATATTTTCTTTATTTACACTTCAAATGTTATCCCCTTTCCCATTCCATCCTCCCCCCTAAAACCCCCTATCTCATCCCCACTTCCCCTGCTTCTATGAGGGTGTTCCCCTACCCACCCACCCACTCCTGCCTCCCTGCCCTCGAATTCCCCTGCACTGGGGCATCCATAGAGCCAAGGGCCTCTCCTCCCATTGATGCCTGACAAGGCCATCCTCTGCTACATGTGCAGCTGGAGCCAAGGGTCTCTCCATGTGTACTCCTTGGTTGTTGGCTTAGTCCCTTGGAGCTCTGCAGGGGGGGGGCGGGGGCGGGGTCTGGTTGGTTGATATTGTTGTTCTTCCTATGGGGTTGCAAACCCCGTCAGCTTCTTCAGTCCTTTCTCTAACTCCTCCATTGGGAATTCCTTGCTCAGTCCAATGGTTGGCTGAGAGCATCCACCTCTGTATTTGTCAGACTCTAGCAGAGCCTCTCAGGAGACATCCATATAAGGCTCCTGTCAGCAAGCACTTGTTGGTGTCTGCAATAATGTCTGGGTTTTGTATATGGAATGGATCTCCAGGTGGGGTAGTCCCTGGATGGCCTTTTCTTCACTCTATGCTCTATACTTTGACTCCGTAATTGCTCTCGTGAGTATTTTGTTCTGATTTCTAAGGACTGAAGCACCCACTCTTCGGTCTTCATTCTTCTTGAGCTACATGTGGTCTGTGACTTGTATCTTGGGTAGTCTGAGCTTCTGGGCTAATATCCACTTATTAGTGAGTGCATACCATGTTTCCTTCCATGCCTCTGAGGAGTGATTTAAAAGCACTTTAGCAATTGGATTGGTTTTCCAAATATCCAGCCAATTTTAGTTCTAAAACCAAATTCTTTTGTGATTGGGTTACCTCACTCAGGATGATATTTTCTAGTTCCATCCATTTGCCTAAAAATTTCATGAATTCATTGTTTTTTTATAGCCGGCCACCTTGCTAAAGTTGTTTATCAGCTGTGGAGTTCTCTGGTAGAGTTTTTTGGGTCACTTAAGTATACTATCATATCATCTGCGAATAGTGATAGTTTGATTTCTTCCTTTCCAGTTTGTATCCCTTTGACTTCCATATGCTGTCAAATTGCTCCAGCTAGTA
>BDUI01000001.1:3421089-3436253 GCA_002335545.1 Apodemus speciosus | reverse complement strand
AGGCAGAGGCAGAGGCAGAGGCAGAGGCAGAGGCAGAGGCAGAGGCAGAGGCAGAGGCAGAGGCAGAGGCAGAGGCAGAGGCAGAGGCAGAGGCTTGTTTGTTTGCATGCTATTTTTGTTTTTAATCATAACATTAAAATATTAACAATCTAATCATGTTTAAGTCTATTATTGACATGTCAATCCCTAACAGAAATTAAATACACACATAAACAACAACAACAACAATGACAACAACAACAACACACACACACACATGCACACACACACACACACTACCCCCAAAGAACACAATCTGGTCACTCTCTTTGAGTGGCTTACATGCTGATGTTATTGTATCATTTTTTCCCCATTACTGTTAAAGTTGAACTTTGTCTTGGTGGAGTTTTCTGCAGTCATATAGTTTTAGAGTTACCTTTGTCATTTCTTCTTGCACTGTAAACTTCCTTTCTCCATTCACTTTTGTATGCAGTAATGGGCAACTTCTGTAATGTCACTATTGACTCAGACTAGCCAGGAGCTCTCTGTGTAGTCCAGGATGGCCTCAAACTCACAGCAATCTTCTTGCTTCAGCCTCTCAAGTGCTGATCCACCTCACCTAGTTTCAAACATTATTTTCGTAGGAATAAGGCCACCATTCTCTCAATTCTCTTTCTTGGAGACTCCAAGTAACTGTATTTTACATTTCATGGACAAGAATATCTTGTATTTCCAAAGTTTCTGGTTGACTCTTATTCACAAAGCCTTGTTTCATTGTGTTTGAGTGGTTAGCTTTGATTGTGAGCCCCTCAATTCTGTGGAAACTCTGAGGGCTCAAGTTTGCAGCTTCTGAGACGAAGGAGTGCTGCCAAGTTTTTGTTGGTGCTTTGCTTTCTTTGTAAGAGGTACTTGGTGAGGAGTGAGCATCAGACTCAGCCATTCTTGCACCTATACATTGGCATTGGTCTACGACATACATATGCTGACTTTGTTTCTCCCTCTATTTGCTTAGTTGTACCATGCGAGGTTCAGTTATTTGTGTTTTGGTTTCTTCATTATTTATTCCTCCCTCTTGATCTCTGGATGTCCCTTAAGCCTCAACATGCTAGCTAAAATGTTCTTTTTCTTCTAGTCTTCATTTACCTAAGAGGCTCCTTATCGAGTCGTAACCCCCACACCGCTAGAGGAGCGTATCTCAGTCACTCACTGTTTGCTGAAGGGTAATAATTTCTTTTACTAATTGTACTTGAAATCTATCAAACTCAGATGGTCACAGCAAGGTTCCAATAATAAACAGACTTTAAAGTTAGATCTTTTTTTGGGGGATGGGACTCTGTTTCTTTTTTTTGTTATTGGTTATATTCTTTATTTACATTTCATTTCCCTTTTCCTGGTTCCCTGCCCCCCCCAAAGTTCCCACATGCCCTTCTCCCTGGATCTTAAACAGTCTTTTCCTTTCCTATTATAGGACCATGATTGCCATTCATCCAAAAGTAGATTGATAAGACAAACATGAAGCAGATCTGCTTAGTCAAAGCTTTGTGTGACATAGGGATCTTCATAAAGAAAGATCTAGAGATCTGGGTAATGGTCTTTTCATTCCCGTTCTCCCCCAATGGGCAGCCGTAGAGAAATATGATTGGACGAAAGGAGTCTGATCTGATGATAGCAGTCAAAGAGAAGCAACTCGGCAAGGCGTGCCCTGATTCTTCGCGCCAACTCTCTGTAACAAGGCTTATTTCTGTGTGGGACAGGACCCCTTCTGGAATGAAGGTCCTGTGGTCTGTTGGTTAGGTGAGGGGTGCTGGAGAAATTTCTTTGTGAACACAAAGAGCTAGGAATAAGTACAAGTAATATCTAGGGGCTTATGCCTGGCTTTGGTGGACAATGGTTCTACTTCATATTTTATACTTTGAGAGAAAGGGAATTTAGCTTCTATGGCCTGCCTTGCAGGAAAGAGGGGAGAAAAGCAGAAGAGGTGGGAGATGAGAAAGAGACTACTTCTGAGACCCTTTGCATGTCCTTCAGTTCAAAGCATCCAGTACCCAAAGTATCTTACTTTAGGGCAGCACTGTAAAAACCCCACTCCCAGCTCCCCATATGCTTCTATTTGTCCTCCCTTCCAGCACCCCCAGATAGTGAGCGCATTACAGTTTCAGGATAGTTTATCAACTGAACATTCTTTTTGTAATGAGAGTTAGTTCAGAAAATACCCCTGTTTTTAAATTTTAAAAATCTATTCTAAAATCCATTAAAACAGTAGAAACACAACATCAGGGCAAGGGTTGACTGATAGTTCTACCTCTTTAGCTTTGAAGTGGAATGTTTATAAAATGTATGTGGTGATAAGGTACAAACTCAAATGAAAGGATTTCCCCGACTTCAAGTCACTCTGCTGAAGCAAGAGTGTAGCAACCCATGAAGCCTGGATGAAAAATATAAGAAAGCAGAAAGAATCCTTCTTGAACCACCGAGACAGAGAAGATCTGGTTGACAATGTCCATTCTTGAACACTGTCCTAGACCTACCACTTGAGGTTTGTGTTTCTGACATGTTGTGAGGGAAGACATTCTCATAATGCAGTTTGCAACCACTGGCTTAAGAGCTCTGACATGTTTTTTTCCACGGAGATAATTTAGATGCTGGTATCACACTCTCATTTGTTGTGCTTTGATTATGACTTTCAGGTTAATATGAGTAGACATTGCAGAGACTCCATCATTCTTAAAACATTGATACATTCTTAACTTTATATGCTCTATAGCAGCTTTATTCAATTTATTCATTTCTTTAAAATAGTTTTAGAGTTATTTATTTTGTTATTCTTTGTGAATGAGTGTTTTTCCTGTATGGGCATATGAGTATTACCCATGGAGGACAGAAGAGAGAGGGTATCAGATAGATCCCTTAGGATTGGTATTACAGACCCATGTGAGCCACCATGTGGGTGTTGGGAATCAAACCCTGGTCCTTGGCAAGAGCAGCAGTCGAGGCACTGAGGCATCTCTCCATTCCTTACTGTCATTTCAATTATACTGAGATTTCAGTGCAGGAAATAAATCATATTTTCATTAGCTATTTCTCCATCGGTGTAAATTTAAGTCATTTCCAAATTTTAGGGTATAATATTGTGATAAAGTTTTGTGTATATATGTCTCCCGTGCCCTGGACTACTCGATGCCCTCGGGGGTTGGAGGTGAGGTGGTGCAGAGTTAAGGAATCAGACTCAGGGAGCAGGTCAGAAGTGCCTTAGCATGTTCTCTGAACACTGTCGCAAGGTCCTTTAATACCCTCCACCAGTGCCCCCACTGGTCCCAAGAAAGCATGTCTTCTAAACAGCAGTTCCCAATTCCCATTTGCCTGGCATTGTCTGCACCAGCAATCCTTGGTCTCTCAGGCATTCTCAATTAGGTCCTGATGCAGGAGATGGTTTTTCGGCAGTGTGGCTCCCCAGCATTTACATAGAGCTGTCCCCACCATTCTTGCTATATATATAGACTTTTCCAGTACTTTATTTTGAATCCCTGTAAAGAAATACATAAACATGCTAATGACCTTTTGCTAAGGATTGCCGAATTGCTTTCCAAAAGCTATACCCATTCAAATTGTTGCCAACAATGTGTGAATATATTTCAGGGTACATCAACCAGCACCAGGCATCATTGTTTGTCTATTAGTTAGATTTTTTAAACTGATTTTTAATTTTCTGTTGCTGGATTCTACTCAAGTCTACCCAATGAGTAGCCATCAGAAAGCTGGTCTGAGTGACAGTGGAAAAGATGTGCAGTGGAGGTCTTCTCAATTGTTTGGACACCTATCACAGAGTCTAACTGACATTTGTTTCTTTTTGGTCTACCAAGGTTTAGGTCACTTAGTGTCTTTGAACCTCCATATCTTTTTCTTGAAGTGAAGGGATAGGGTTAACTACCACCTTGGGTGCCACTAGCCTCAGCTTTTCATAGCTCACTTGATGTGATCCTCAAATCTCAAATCTGTGTAGATTTCCTTCATTATCTTGCCAGTAGCTGCAGAAAGTTCCATCGATTATGCATAATAAATTTTTCCTTGCTGTCTTCGCTGTAATGCACTTTTGATTTTATTCCTCGTATGTACTCTTCCTTTTAAAAGTTATGATTTAAAAATGCAAATATGGTATATGAATATTTAATGTATGATTTGCATTCAACAAATTGCACATGATCACATAATTCCCAATGTGCCTTTGCATCAAGGAAGAAATAAGAATATGTATTTTACATTAAAAGCATAACATTTAAATACTTTAATGCAAACAAACTGCATTTTAATCATATTAATCTCTTCCAAAAAGACCGTGTAAGAAACATTAAATATTTAAAACTTTTCTTTTTACAAAGTTCTTGTATCCTTTTAACAGTATAAATTTTCTGTAATTTTTAAGTTTAAAGATTCTTGGTATTTTTCTGTGCATGTATTGTGAGTTTTGAATCTTGACCTGTGAAGCTTTGCCTCTACAGGGACAGTGATAACCTGACGAGACAGGGAATTCTGTAGGGCAGAATATAGGGTGAGCACAGAGAGCTAAACACAGCAAAGTGGGCATCTGAGTATGTAGAAAATGGAAGACAACTGTTCAACACACGATGTTCTGCCCAAAAATGGACGTGTTATAAATGTGCACTTTTTTTATTGCAGTAGCAAAGACTGAAACCAGTGTTTCTCGCTTGACCAGTCTTTCACTGAGCTACATCCTCACTATAGAACAGAGAATGCTTGTATTGATCATGACTTTGGAAATCACCAGTTAAATAAGCTATCTAATGCAGGATCCAACCACATATGCTGATGGTCGGTCAGCCAGTCACAGCTTGAATACTTTTAGTATTGGGAAGAGATACTCCCCAATTGGATTAGGCCTACTTAGGCTACAGATGGACAGTATTAATTTATAAAGTTGTTACTGTTTTTTTTTTAGTTCAATTGCCTTATTTTCCCTGAAGCAATTAATAATTAGGTAATTCTCAAGAATGATTTTGTATAAAATAATTGTAGTGACAATTTTGCACTTTTGGTCTCTTTGAAAAACACAGAAATATTATGGGAATGTGTTTTCATTTTGATCCCAGGTGTGGAATATGAGGCCACTTCGGATTGTCCATGGTAGCTGACTATGATTTGTCTCTTATTGTGCTCTGGTGGGGATGCGATTTTGCCAGCCACAGATAGTTTCTGAGATTGTGTGATGTTTGGAATTCTGGAGAGTTTGCAGAGGGCATATTAGTGCTAGAACCCCAATAGATGGGTTGTTGGTGGATTGTTGGTTGGTTGTTGGCTACTGGTGGTTTAGTTAGTAGTCATGTGCAAAGAAGAAACAACGAAAACAAATTAGATATTCTGAGAGCAAAAATGAAACTTGCCCAAGGAACTGGGCGCCCCTAACCAGCAGGAAGTAATCTAGCAATAACATTGCCTCTCCTTTTTTCTCTCCCATCTTGCTTTAGGGGGTTGAAAGGGTGGAGGAAAAGGGGTGGAGAAGGGTGGAAGAAAAAGAGCCCACAAAGTAGCCAAGGACTGGTTACAAATAATGTTCTATAGCTTTCTATTCTTAATGACCAAAATAAAGTTTTTTTTTAATCGAAACACTAAAGAATGAATTAAAAGAACAAATTGAGAATCATCAGTAGTAATAGTGGTGACAAGAACAATAAACTCCAACTACATGTGTCCTCTGTGTCACCCTTAGCAGATTCTTCAGATGCCGCACATATAGGAATTCATTCTGGTGCTTGTGGCCAGCTCAGTTACATACTGTTACATTAACAGACAAAGAAACTGGAGCACAAACAAGTTGTATTGGACTAAGTACTGAGGGTTGGGAGACCCCAGTGTCCCAGGTAAATGATTAACTCAGCCTTTCCACACCCGTTTCTTCAAATCTGGGATGGACACCTGCTTCACCCAACCTAACAGCTCCAATGTTATCTTCTGGAAGCATCTTCATACACTAAGAAATAATCAACTAATTACATGTATATCCCATAGCCATTTCAAATGACATAAATTAGCCATCACCGAGGGTCAATCACTTCCTTCCAACGATTTCCACCTGATCGGTAAATGACAGTGACTGGACTTTTAAAAGGAAGACTTTGTTCCAAATTTTGTACCATAATACACTTTGCTGCTTATACAGTGTACATTTAATTTATCGTTCATCCAAACCTAGGCAGGGTTTTTCTGGGTAGTCCCGGCTGTCCTGGAACTCACTCTGTTGTCAGGCTGGCCTTGAACTCACAGACATCTGCCTGCCTCTGCCTCCTGAGTGCTGGAATTAAAGGTGTGTGCCACCACCACCCAGCCAGACCAAGACACTTTTGAATGTAAAAAGCGGATACTACTGTAGTTGCTCCTACGTCACCTGGCTACTCTCTTCTTAAGTGACAAGCTTGTAAGAAGGCTCAGTATTGCCACGACCTGAAGATTGTGATGTTATGGACTCATTAGATATAAGAGTAAAATTTTTTTATAATGAGAAAGAAATCATATATATATATATATATACATATAAATGTATATCAGAGTTAGTATTTTTTTCTAAGAGCTATTTGGGAAAATTTCAGGAAACCACATGCTTCAACTTGCCCTCCTCACTACTTAGAATATTTGACAACCCAAAAGCTTTCTCTTCGTATGTGATGCAAATCTACAGGTTTCCTGAGGCTATACACATGAACAGTGTCAGATTATCACTAATAAAGAGTAAAAAGGCAAGTCCTCACTGCGAAATGAAGACTTGCTTGATCATCCACTTGGATTTCTGTACTCCCAGAGATGCAAACTGAAGGCATACTCAGATTATCCCGGGCAATATCAAACTCTGCCCCCTTTCTTTTGCCTGACAGTCCTGCCTCACCTGTCAGATCCTCCCTGTCTCTCATCTTAATCCTCCAGGACATCGGTGTGGCACCATAGGTAGAAGAGAAGTCAGTCCCATTTCAGGGTTTTGCTAGGATGGCGGGGAGGAGAAGGGTGAGGTACCAATGGCCCCACAAAGTAAAGGATGAGAAGAAGCTGTAGATGATATCCCTCTTCACTGTCCTCAGAAACTTTCCTAGGAAGTCCGGAGTCTACAGCTCCACTGCCTGTCAGCCTAAGTTGTTCATTATATTCTTGTTTGTCTTGTTTTGATTTTACATCCCCTGGGCAAGAGGCCAGGCGGTTTTATTACAGTACCCATGGCTCTGTCAACACCATCTAAATTAAAGCAAACACCAGGCTCATATGGCACCTTTTGATCATGTCTCCCTGGGCCTAACGACTTGGGACTGAGAGATCTGAGTTAGCTATGATACCATTAAAATGGATTGGACCCCAAATGACTGCGATGTTCTTGAAAGAATCCATTTTCTCATTCTGACAAGGGCTGCAGAAGACACATGGAAGCTGTAAAACACAGCTTTGAAGTGACTAATTTAAGAGCCCGTTTACACAGCTGCTCCACCGAAAAGCTAGCTGATTTTCATTGTAATTCTTGGTCTGGGAGGGCTTTCCGTTTATTTAATTAAAAATGATCGGCAGAGCTGGCTTTTGACAGAGCGGGTCCACAGTGAAACTACAAGGCAAGTGTAGTCGCGGCAGCTCTCTGACATTCTACTTTATTAGATGTCACTTTATAATTAAAATTTTGATTGACACAAGTACGAGTGCCCAGAAATGATCTAGAGGACCATCATGCTTTGCGGCCATCTTCTGGGAGCAAAGAAGAGACTCCGGCACAGAATACTGTGTTCACATTGCCCATACTTTTCCTTCCAAAAAATGAAGAAAAAGAAAATGCTGGAGGGTTTAGAATTGAGGAGAGGAAAATTCCTATTTGAAATGCCGTTGAAACCATCCCCTGCCATGAAAAAACATCTACATGTTTGAAGTTTATAGAAGCAAAACAGAAAGAGCCAGACACCCTTGGGAAGGCATCCATCTTGATTGTGAAATTAATTAGAAAAATAAAAGTGCTTTTGCCTTCCAGGTACACTTGCTATTACTCGAACCATGATATTCACTTTATGGGAATAGTTATTTAGGAATTTCTAGATTTTAATGAAAAAAATCAAGATGCTTTTTCATTCATGTACACAAATATAACTTTTTAATAGCAGTTACTTTATGTTGACTTAATCACAGCCATCAATTTCTTTTCTCATGAAGGCAAATTATATGCCTGAACTTCACAGTGCAAAACTGAGATATTTAGAGAAACAATTGAATGAATTGTTAACCACATTTGCCAACTACACAATATATTATTCACAAAATTTTATATTAATAGACTCAGGATGACTTGCCATTTACTTGGAAGTGGTTACCTTCGCCACAACATTTTAAAGATCAGCTATATTTAATAAGAAGGTTATCAACAAATGTCCTTGAATCTACTCTTCGACACTGAGGGTATTTCAATGCATCAAAGTGGAAGTTAAAGGACTTAAACTCTTTTGTTATTCATTATTGAACAGTTAGTGATCAGTTAATTCATACATCAAGAAATGTAAAGAGAGATTATGATCTCGATGATAGAAGACTGTATTGATGAGTTAAAGTCTTTGTTTCGTGTGGACACCAAGTAGATAGTGGCAAGAAAGAGTAAATTGTCATTTTCCCTAGTCATCACGTTAATAGCTGCTGGAACAGTTTGAAAACTGATTTGAAAGCCAAATTCAGAAAATACCAAACCATACTAATTGCCAACAGCTACAAACTGGCACATTTCTGAAGTGCCTGATGATTTATTCAAATTCAATAGGTAAATTGAGATTTTTTTAAATGGTGTTCAGTTGGTGCTTAGAAATAGCTCTTTCAGCATGCCAAGTTCCACATTCATTGGTTCCCCAGAGAGGAATGAGTTTTTTGGATTCTATTTTATTTGGTTTTAAGTTCAGCCCTAATCAAGGTGAGGCCACACAGTGGCATTAGCACCCAGTCAGTGCTCTGAGGAAATGCTGTTGAAAACTCTCCACCTCCCACCACTGAGAAGGACATCACGACACGTGGGACATCAGCTAGCCCGGCTTTACAAAGCATGTGTCATGATTCCTTTGGCTAATCCACCACCCACTTCTTCAGGCTTGCAGAATCATCACGTTGAAATACATACATGGTATGACCTTGCAAAATACCTCAAACTAGGTTTCCATCCCAGGGCCTCGGGCTCTGGGACGGGAGCGCTGGGAGCCAGAGCAAGCACAGTGAAGACTGAGGAGGATATTCGGCTCATACATGACAGCTTTCAGCCCACTGTTGGAAAACAACGTCCTCATCAACTCCTCCCCCAAATCCCCTACTGTATGAGCCAGTTTGGCTAAGTCCCTCTCATCAGGTTAATTAGCAATGTTGGAAAAATAAAGGGCTATCAAAAGAAATTATTTATCTTTTGCAACATGTGTATAAAAGAGCAGATTTGGCATTAGAACTCCTGGCAGAGTGCTAATGTCCCATATAAGCCACCACTTTTAATTTTCTCATTTTTTTGTATTATGCATGGAATGTGTTTTTAATTTAGATATTATTTTTCAGTTCTATAAAAGTAATTCTCAAAGCCCCATTGGAATGAGTTATGCCTCTCATCACCTTTTACTTTTTGTTTTTTTAAATGTTATGGGCATTCATCCTTGAGTGGGATACGTACTCACATATCTGTGCATGTGTAGGTCAGAGGAGGACTCTTCTTTCAATTTTAATGAGTTTACGCTTTAGCGTGCTCACTTAAAGGATTTGAACTGTGGGCTTATGGGAAAAAAGCAGCACCAATCAGCCTACTTGTTCATCCATCCACCCACCATCCATCCATCCATCCATCCATTCATTCATTCAGTACAAATTAATGAGGTCCTAATATGTTAAAAATTAGGGGTGGTCACATCGCTGGAAATAAGAGTGATTACAGCATAAATCCTTTTTAAGGGTACAGTAAGATAGGACAAGACCAACACATAGATAAAGGCCTCGCACTATAGCAGGGTAGCAGTGATAGGCAATGTCAGGCATTCATCTCAGTGACGGACTGCTGTAGTCATATGCATTCACACGTGATCCCCAGACAAACCGGCCACGTCATCTACTGTTTTTCAACCCACTTTATCCATGTTGAACAAAATGAAGCAATTGTTTTTAAGCAATTCATTCAATGTCATATAAGCAAAGTAACTGATGCAGGGGACCAGACTCACAAATTACCTAATTTCTGCTCAGGGGGACAATGCCTCTATTTTGAACACCTTGATTTACACAGTTCCTCAAATCTTTCTCTACTTCTTTTCCCAACACATGGAATATATTCTTTAAGTCTCCCAGTTCAGCCCCATTTTCAGCCCCAGGTCCTGTGTTCTAACAGTAGTTCTTTCCTGGCTTGGCTTTGGCTAGTCCCATTCTCCTGACCATGTAATTTGAGTATTGGTCTATAGATTAAGACTTTGTGATGTGGAAGCAAAGTAAGTGTAGGACATAGTTTTTCCTCTTATAGGAAAGAGGGAAAGAATGAAAAATGTCACTTGGAGTTAAAAGTTAGAAGCCTCAAATTGGAGCACATAGACTGGAAGAGCTTGGGATCTGGGGAAACGACTGAAGACATTTAGCTTTCTAGTTTTCCCAAGGGTTACAATGCATTCCTAATGTAAATTAGAAAACAAGGAGGCCTTGCTAGCAAGCTAGATTGGACATTGGCTTTCATTACGAACAAACTACTTCCTATAGACTAGCTTTATTTATGGAATTATGCTACCTATTTCCTGAGGCACAAGTCTCCTTTTTAACGTCTAGGCTCCTTGAAGGCTAACCAGCCTCATTATACAAAGAGAGGAGATTTCATTAGCTGCTTTTCGCATCATTGTGAGCAAATACTTACGAAGCAACTTAAGGGAAGAGAAGCTTCTTTTAGCTCACAGGTTAAGGCAGTGCACACTCTGATGCTACCACTCTACTGCAGCTGGAACTTAAGCCACTTGTTCACAGCTTGTCAAAGTTGGCACTGAACACGAGCTCAGGCTGTACATCTCAAACTGCCCATTTCCTTCACCGCAACCCTCTGTCCTGGAAGGTTTTACACCTCCCAAAAATGCCATCCCCAGCCGGGGACCAAGTGTCCAAGCACAGGAGCTTACATGACTGCAATAGCTTCCATGTGCTGGAATCTAAGCTGAACCTCAGAAGACACTCTCCTGGATAGCCATTTTCCAGCAGGGTAGTGAAGTCTTCTTTCAAACGAATCCACACTGCTCTATTCTATAGCTCTTGATGAGTGGGGCCTTTCCCTCATGACACCTGATGTGTCTTGTTAATTTTGCTGATAACTTTAGCAATTACACTCTTTTGAACCTGTCATGTCTTCAAATTAAAGCTCCACTCTTCACCACACTGAGCAATTCTGTTTACATTTTTTTGGTAGAGTTCACATCCCTTTTCTCAACAAACTGCAAGGATCACACACCTTTCTGCTATGCTTTCTGTCTCTCATAAATCTGTGAAAATAAGGTACACCATTGCCATGCCACTCCCTGCATATTATATCGTCTGCAAATTTCTCCTGCCAAACAGCGTAGTCTATTGTGTTTGAATTCCTTCCCAGTTCAGCCATATTTTCAGGATAGGGCAGATGTAACCTGATTCTGTGCCAGAATATAAAATGAATGGACTCTCGCTTGGTTCCCAACGCCGGCCTTGTTTCTCTCTGAAACTCCTTGCACACAGGTTTTCTATACACATTTCTATTGGCTTTCTTGCCGTCCCCTTCTCCACCAGCAATCCAGTAAGTTCTGATCTCAGTGTTCTAGGGTTTCTCTAGGTCCCCTCCAAGCTTTTGAAATATTGGCTCATGACAAAATTGGAGTTGTATAACTGAACATGGAGGTCCTGAAAAAATAGCAATGGTAAAATACTTCTAAATGGGCAATAGCAGAAAGTAATCCAATGTGTACTGAACCTAGGGTTAGGGTTAGGGTTAGGGTTAAGATTAGGGCTAGGGTTAGTGTTGGTTAGGGTTAGGGTTAGGGTTAGGGTTAGGATTAGGGTTAGGGTTAGGGTTAGGGTTTCTGGCAGTGCCTATCATATTGAATGACTGAACTACAATCTGGGGCAAAACACACCACATACACACTTCACACTGTTCATGTTGCCATGATGTCTGTTGATGTTTTTATCAGAAACACCTCAGCTCCAATGGGAGACTTTCACATGCTAGGGATCACAGTGGTTTTGCCAACATTCAAGATGTTCTATTTTATACAACGTAATGGCTGCATTATTGAAAATACTATTAACATTATCCTGCTTTTGAATTACTTTATCAGTTGTTAGACAACTTGATTTTAAAACCTACTGCTTAAATTCCTGATTTGAACTTCAATAAAAAAACAAATGAATCTGGGTGTTAGGACAGTTTCTAATAGCATCTAGAATGGCCCTAAATATAGTTTCATCATTTTGACCTATGTATGTTATGCAAAGTGGCATCTTGACATTGAGAACTATAAAATCACAATACCTATCAACTCTAAGAAACACTGAAGATGTTCTAGATCAGGCAGTGTCACGTGATCAGCAAAGGTTTATTATGATATAAAAGTCAGTAGTCATCTTACTAGTAAGTGAATGTGTATAATTTTAACAAATTCTAAAATGATCTGTAATATGTGCATAGATAACAAAGTATTTTTAAATACACTTCTTTATGATACCATCAGTGAATCTTTGGTCTGTGTACTTGTCGTATACCTCTGTCTAGGGCCATATAAGGGTTTCCTGTGTGAAAACAAGTTATAAGTGGTCAGTTTAAGAGACCCTGCTCTAATCCACATGTGTAAACTCCTCCACATTCCTTCCATAAGTAGTTCATGGAACCACATGGTCAAGTTTATCATAGGAAATGACCCATTTGTCAGCACCAGTTTTATATAGGAATTGCTCTTCTCATAGTTGTGAACGAATGCCCTAGAAGCAGTAAGCTAAGGCAAAAAGGACACATTTTAGCACCGGGTTTGAGGATTATAGTCAATTGTGGTAGGCCACAATGGCCTGAAGGCAGCAAGACACAAAGAAGCAGAGCTAGGGCAGGAAGAATATCAAGCTATAAACCTCAAGTCCCAGGTTCCAGACACTCACAGCTCCACAGTCTCCAAACCACACCAGCAGCTGAAGATGAAGTGTTCAGACACAAGCTCACATGAGGCAGTGGGGGTCATTTGCATCTCTCCTCTTTAAGGCAGAAACTTTGGTTTAAGGTAGACGTAACTCCAAAAGGGACTCTCCATTTCCATATATGGAATAGTTTTGGTTATATGAAACGATTGAAGGAATATTTATTTTCATTCTCTGAAAAAATTTTGTGGATATCACTAGAAAATTACACAAACCTTTAGGATGTATGATCAGGATTGGGTCCAGATCCTCAAATCAGTTCAACAGAAAAATGAAGACTGTACATAAAGTTCTATAATATGTGTGGTTTGACCTTAAAGATACATTGTTAGCTCAGAAATAAAAGTATTTTTCTACTACTGGATGGTTTCATAGCACAGCACCAAACTATGGCACACTGGAAACTCTTTACTGGGCTTCCAGAATCACACTCATGCTTAGTCCTTCATCGTCCAGGAAGCATAGGTAAGTATTCAAGCATAGTTTTTCTCTTACCATTATACCCCAACTTTCATCATGTTTAAAGATTAATAATACGTTCATCTCAGTCACTAAAACTGATTAAGTCATATTGGACTTTGATGAATACAATAAACATACTAAGCTCAAAGTAGCTTATAGTCAATATGAGATGTTCAATAATATATTAATGAAGCTACTGTTTGAAGACTTTTGCACACAATGATAACATCATATTAATATAACATTATTGATTAATATAGCATTATTATACAGAATACACAGCAAAGTGGAAATTTCTTGGGCTTTGGTATAAAGAAGAGTGAAATATAATTTCTAAATTTATCATTTTTACCTGAATAATATTGTACAATTTATTAACCTGAGTAATATTCCTTATCTTTATATAAAGAATGCCAGTTGCCTTAGAAAAGAATTTTAAAATAACTATATATATGAAATTCCTAACATTAACTATAAAAATATTCTAAATGATTAATTTTAAAATCTAAATTAAACTTTAAAACCTAAATTTATTATCTTGTAATTTAGGTTCTATATGTACTATTTTTTAAAATGTTGTTTAAAATCATCTTTGATTGTTAAACATAATTCAATATAGTGAGAGTCTTATGATGATAGAAACTATGTTCTTAGCTAACTCAGGAAAATCACTTTCTGAATTATCTTGTAGAAACCACAGACATTATTGGTATGGGACACCCCTCTGCAAAACCTTGTTTATTCCATGGGTTTCTTTTATCCTTCCTCACTTTTGTGGGTGTCTAGAAAATGAACTAGGAAATTGCTATGATTAAAGTAGGAATGGGTTTAATTCTTCTACATGAATGGTATTAGATAGGTATAGATTTACTCTTGACTGAAATGTGTAGAGGTGAGACTTTTAGAAAATAATTGTGTTTGAATAACTCATTAAAGTCATATATAACTTTATATGAAGAAGAAGAGGAGGAGGAAGAGGAGGAGGAAGAGATTAGATATGTACGTATACAAACATACATGTGTGTTCAGCATTTCCCTTGTCATGCGATGCTCTCTGCAATCTCAGGATTCTGCCTTTAAGGCTATTACCAGATGAGGCCCAATGCATCTGCACAAATAAGAGCTCAAACTAAATTTCTTTTTAAAAAATATGTATTTATTTTTACTTTACATGTGTGTATGTGTGTGTGTGTGTGTGTTTGTGTGCCTGCTTGTCTGAGTGTATCTCATATGTGCAGGTGGCCTTAGAAGACAGAAGAGGCTTTTAGATTGCATGGAGCTGGAGCAACAGGCCATTGTGAACTGCCTGATGTGGTGCTAGAAATGGAATCAGGTCCTCTGAGCAAGTGCTCTAAGCTTCTGAACTATTTCTTCAACCCCCAAGTCTTTTCATTATAAAGTCATGGTTTTTTAATGATAACAAGAGCTACCAAATTTAGAGATACAGATATTCTCGGAAACATGTAATTCTTAACAATTGTCTACAAAATTGTCCATTTCCACCAGATTCTCCAGTTGTGTTGAGTATAGGCTTTTGTAGTAGGATCTGATAATTTTTT
>BDUI01000001.1:3397944-3417501 GCA_002335545.1 Apodemus speciosus | reverse complement strand
AAAAGGGAAATGAAATGTAAATAAAGAATATATCCAATAAAAAAAAACCAATTATCTACAAATGGATTGTATGACCTGAGCTGGGCTCATGATTTCTGTGGGTGACTGGAGAAATGAAGAATAGAGAAACATACACTTATCTTAACTCAACTTTGGATTTAAATTCATGATTCTTATGCTGTACAGAAACATTCACATGTAAGAGAACCGATTATTCATGTAGTCACTGAATATACATTGATGACACGTCTTAGGGTTTTACTGCTGTGAACAGACACCATGATCAATGCAAGTTTTATAAAAGACAACATTTAATTGGGGCTGGCTTACAGGCTCAAAGGCTCAGTCCATTGTTATCAAGGTAGATACATGGCAGCATCCAGGCAGATATGGTGCAGGAGGAGCTGAGAGTTTTACATCTTCTTCTGAAGACTACTAGTAGAAGACTAAGTTTCAAGCAACTGGGGCGAGGGTCTTAATCCCACACCCACAGTGACACACCTACTCCAACAAGACCACACCTCCTAATAGGGTCACTCCCTGGGCCAATCATATATGAACCATCACAGCACATGTGCACTTTCCTGTCTTTGGGAAATTTGCTACTTTGCTTGGTTTGTGAAAGAAGAAATGTGTGTATTAATTTACTAGTAGAAGTCCAGGAATTATCTTACTGCTTAAACAAAATGGACAATATGCCAAAAGTTGCTATAATAATTGAGTGCTAGAATGGGAAAGAATATTAAAAGTAATTTAGCAAATTAGTTCTTTTTTACTTTTTATTTATTTATTTTTAATTCTAGATTTTATTCCTCTCCTGGTCCACCCACATACTACACCCATACCTCCTCCCTACCCCCTGTCTCCACAAGGATGTCCCCACCCCTCAGCCCCAACCCACTAGACCTCTAAACCCCTGGGTTCTCCTATCCCTGGAGTGTGATTAGGTGCATCTTCTCTGACTGAACCCAGACCCAGAAGTCCTCTGCTGTATATGTGTTGGAGGTCTCAGATCAGCTGGTGTATGCAGACTGGTTGGTGTTCCAGTATCTGGGAGATCTCAGGGTTCCAGGTTAATTGAGACTGCTGGTTCTCCTACAGGATCGCCCTCCTCCTCAGCTTCTTCCAGCTTTCCCCTAATTCAACCACAGGGGTCAGCAACTTCTGTCCATTGATTGGGTGCAAATATCTGCATCTGATTCTTTCAGCTGCTTGTTGGGTCTTTCACACAGGGCATATGATCAGTGGAGCAGCTGGGACAGAAGTCTTCCTGCCGCCATTTGCACCAAGGAGCTGGGTGACTCCAGAGCCTTCTGTGCACAGCCCACCAAGAGAGAGTGATCTCCCAGAGGCAGTCATAAGGCCATATAAGTCCCATTTTATGAATGCTCCTTAGCCTCAGTAATAGTGTCAGGCTTTGGACCTCCCCTGGAACTGGATCTCACTCTCGGCCTCTCACTGGACCTCCTTTTCCTCAGGCTCCTCTCCATTTCCATCCCTGCAGTTCTTTCAGACAGGAACAATTATGGGTCAGAGTTTTGACTGTGGGATAGCAACCCCACCCCTCACTTGATGCCTTGTCCTTCTGCTGGAGGTGGGCTCTATGCATTCTCTCTCCCCAATGTAGGGCATTTCATCTAAGGTGGTCCCTCTCTTTGAGTCCTGAGAGTCCCTCACCTCCCAGGTCTCTGGTACATTCTGGAGGGTCCCCCAACCTCCTACCTCCTGAGGTTGCATGTTTCCATTATTTCTGCTGGCCTTCAGGGATTTCAGTCCTTTTCCCCCACCCAATACCCAATCATGTTCTCCTTTCCTTAACTAGAAGTTGTTTAGGTACTGACTTGTAGAAATATTTCTTATACTTGTGTAGCGATTCCCTATTTATACTTAACTTCTTTGAATTAACTTCTTTTTTATTCAAATAAACAGCATTATGCATTAAATAAACTATATTATGCCTAAGTGTAATGAAACCAGTGCTATAAATATAAAATGAAGTTCAGCAAAGACAAGGCAATATTTAAATTCTAGTTACCTTTGGAAGGCTCTGAAATTAAACTCTGATGTCTCCTTATTGAAAGGAAGATTTGCTGGTATTAGGGAACTGTCAAAGCAATGCTAACACCAAGCTTAGACTTTTACCTTGACCTTTACACAAAAGCTTAAAGGGACATTAAAAGGAAATGCCTTTCTCACTTTGAGATTCAACATTATTTAATGCCTGTTGTTAACTCGGCTATTACTTCTGCTGGTTTTGACCCTTAATTTTTAGTCTAGAAAACCTACATTCTCAGAGATCAGCATTGGGACTTGAGAATGCAGGAACCTGGCTTCTCCCCGCTGCACCTGTCATGGTAACCAGAAACAGGATGCTTTTCAGGATATCAACAACCACAACTCTCTCATGACCATTTGTGGACAATGTCATGGTAATATAGCATTCATGATTTTCCCTCTCTTACTACATTGATCATTTCCTTTGCTTGATTTTCTTATCGATAGTTAAACACAGTGTGTGTAAAATGTGGATTTTTAGCAGTTCTCGAAGGGAAGGGGATAAATAATTTCAGCAATTTAATGATTGTGAAGAGTCTGATCCTCCTCTTCTATGGATTCCAACTACACTGCATCAGAGGAAGTGTGAACAGCTGGGCTTTTGCTGTCACCCTGGGAACAGTTAATTTTGTCCTTGTCACAGTCTACCTGCTTGATATTCTATACGTCTTCTCATCAGAGAACTGAAGCAAATATTATATCATGCTCTTTAAAATTAATGTGACACCAGAACTCAAGACAATGCCAAAGCAACACACCAGGGCAGGATATGTCTGAGGCACATGACTCTTTCTCAAAGACAGTTCTTTATCATATTTTTCTTATGGCATTTGACACCTTACTTCACTGTGAAAGACAAAGGGCCACACAGCAGCCCAAGAGGGTAGAGGGTAGAGAAGTGAAATGACATGTGCATTTTTGAGTTTTTAGGTCTTTTTCTTCTGAAAATAAGTAGTAGCTTATGTGGGTCTTTCTGATTTGTTCTTTGTTTTGATCCCTTGTTTTATTGATACTGAAAACCAATTTTCTACTCTAGTTTTGAAAACATAAATGAAAGTTTGTATTAAGTTTTAGAGGTCTGGAGGCTTTGAAAGTCTTTCCCTTGTGTGAATTTTCTGTGGCCACTGTAAAAAGTTTCCACACACTTAGAATCATGAGACAATGTTGGTTAAACAACTTGGTTATCTCAGGTTTCTGTAGGTCAGAAGTCTGACACAGGTCTCACTAATTCAACTGAAGGGGTCAACCAGACCTTGCTCCTTCTGAAGACACTAGAAGAGAATCTTTTCTTTGCTTCCTACTTCCCATTAGCTCCAGAGTTTCTAGGTCCCTGGCCTTCTACCTCTACCTTCAAAACCATCCGTGGCTGACCATGTTTCTCATGTTTCATCAATTTGACCATAATTCTCTCTCTGCATCTGCTTTTAAGGAACTGCTGATGATTATGGGGCTATCTGAATCACCTGGGTAAGTCTACTGTGTTAGAATCTGTCACTAACAAAGAATCTCGTCTGCACTCTTAATTCCCCTGTGCCATTTAATATACTATAGCCACAATTTTTAGAGATTTAGGAGGTAGATACCTTTAGGGAGGGCATCAGCCTTTTAGAGTCCTTTCTTCAAAGCTATATAGTTTTACAAGTAAAAGTATATTTTGAAAAAAATATTAACTGATCATCAAATGATTATAGCTCATTAAGTGATTTAAAAATCAACTGTATTTCATTATGTAGATATAACATTTTCTAAATGTAATATATTTGCTTTAAAGGCATGATTCATTATAAAATATTAATTTTTTTATAGCTAGGAAGACATCATTAAAGGTTTTCTACCAACTATTTGACTTTGACCCTTTCGATGCTTTTGGTATTCATTTGCCTGTCAGCCTTCATGAAATTCTGGCCAGCTCTTTGATACTGTTTAGTAGTGGTTCTTATGAAGTTTGGTTGTGAAATAATCCTCAATCCACTTACCTTTTATTCTGCCCTCAAAGCCTTTCTCTCCATGGCATGTCTCCATTTCTTTCTACTCAAAGCTTTTCAGCAAGTTTATAAAAGCATATTCACCTCAAACCTTCCAGTCAGGGCCTCTGTGCCTCTCTCACAGAGATGAGGCTCTCACTCATCTTGCTCTAGAGGAATTGTCCTTCTACAACAACAGTCATATTTAAAATTCATCCATAGCACCACCCAGCATTATAATCCGTGTGCACCTCCTGTGTTCAAAAGTGCTCCCAGAGAAGTTAAAGCGTGCTAGACATGGTTTCTCTTCTCAGGACCTGGGGTTAGGGGGCAATACAAAAATCACAGCAGCCTAACAGTAATGTTTCTGTATAGACTGACAAGACAGGAAATGCCACAGGCAATGCATGATCAATGATTGATTGACAAATCAGTGGGACAGGAAATTAGAATAATGAGTTCTGAGAAAGGTGAACTCTCTGGATGTCCATTACTGACTACAACTTAATTAATTCCATCAAACATGCCTCCAAACCCATGGCCATTTTTCACACCATCATCAACCAAACTGCTCTTCAACAGGAAGGATGGGGCATTAGGTATAAATAAGGACATAGAATTCATGCTAAGATTTGGAAGAGTTTAAACTGTTTTCAGATGTCAAGGTTGATAGGGTCATTTCTAAGAAGTGACTACCAAAGAGAACTGAGTGCCCAACAAATATCTATTGGAATGAAATAAATATAAATGTTAATATTAATATAAAATTAATTTAAAAAAATTCAGTGATTTCAAGCTAACATGCAGTGTCATGCTTTTTGTTGTATATTACTCAAATATTTTTATTTTGGCAGGATTTCTAGTATTTAATTATATTAACTGCATGACATGCAGTGTCATGCTTTTTGTTGTATATTACTCAAATATTTTTATTTTGGCAGGATTTCTAGTATTTAATTATATTACTCTTTTTAAACTTAGTAGCAGAATTACTTTACACCTTAGGCTTTATCAATAATGTGTGTTAAATAAAATCAAACCTATTAGTGTTTTAAGTGATTTTTCTTTTTTTTTCCTACCAAAAGATATGCCAGTTTTGATTGTTTCAACTTTGATTTGTGTTAATTCATGATATTAATATTATTATAGGTATCTATATAGGGTAAAGTGATTTGGCTTTAATTACATAATTTAGTTCCATGCATGCTATGAAATTTGAAATGACAGGGAATCATCTTTTAAATGGCTTTAGCTTTTTAGTTTAAGACGAAAGGTCAAGGTTTTCAACCATATCTTTGTTCATTAGCTATTATTTTAATTTTGTTCTATTCTCTACTAATTATGTGATATATATATTAAAGTATTAGATATTTTTATATCTAAAAATACTTTCTGTAGAGTCCCAGTTTCTGATTCTGATTTCTGCTGTCCCCACATTGATATTTTCTATTGACAAATAGCACTAGATATAGTCTATCCTGATATTCATAAAACCACTTTAAAATGCCTTGAGCATTAGTAACACTGTGACTGTACAAGTATGAGAAAAATTAATATGAATATTTTGAAAACATGATATAAGAACAGTCTTAAAAGTCCTTCTGTTTTCAAGAAAATATTGGAGATAAGAATATGTTCTTTTTTCCCTATATTCTTTGTTTACATTCCAAATGATTTTCCCTTTTCCGGTTCCCCCCTCCCCCTAAGTCACATAAGCCCTCTTCCCTCTGCCAGTTCCCCAATCAACCCCCCAACTCCTCTGTCCTGGCAATCCCCTACAATGCTTCATCAAGCCTTTCCCGGACCTGGGCCCTCTCCTTCCTTCCTCTTAGGAATGATTTGATATGTGGGTTGTGTTTTGGGTATTCTGAGCTTCTGGGCTTATCAGTGACTGCATTCCATGTGATAAAACCTCAGTTAACAACAATAGTGAAAATATTTGATTTTAAGTAGCAAATTAGAGACTTTTAATGAAATCAATGCAAAATCTGAACATGTATCTTGCACATGACCTTGTTATACAGTTTATGAATATATGTGAGTATATTGTTGTATATGTAAAATATTTGCATAATAAAGTATCCCACTATTAAGAAAAAACTATAGTCTATCCTGGAGCTGAGTATGAGTCACCATGGCTTGACATGGATGGCTCTGAAAATACAATGTCCAAGCACAGTAATGGCTTCATGAAGTGTAACATAGAAAAAAATCATAAATCAAGGTGCTTTTCAAATGTATCAGTGGAAACCTTGTGTAGGCAGGCTACAACAAAGCGGGCAACCACTGCTCACACCTTGGATACCATCTCGTGACATGCTTAACCTTTTTGTTGATGGGTGTCATGTTTTTATGTTACACAAAGTATTTGCCTAATCTCCCCAAAAGTCTTAGGACACACACTGAGGTGGGTAATAGATAGCAGTTAAGAGAGGCTAAACCTAGGCAAAAAAAATTTGTGTCCCCAACCCTTAACATTTCAGCTTGCCATTGATTTAGTCAGTCAGTCTTGAATTATC
This sequence comes from Apodemus speciosus, assembly GCA_002335545.1. Lineage (NCBI taxonomy): Eukaryota > Metazoa > Chordata > Mammalia > Rodentia > Muridae > Apodemus > Apodemus speciosus. The sequence goes on along the minus strand of BDUI01000001.1, from coordinate 3,410,963 downwards.
ATGTAGGACAGGTTTCCTCACCTTGGGCGTTTAACCTCATATTTCTTTCAGTTTACTCACTGAACTATAAAATTATTTATGCATTTTGACTATCAGCAGGTCACTATGAATTCATTTTGCCATGATTAGAAGTGCCAGCTATCATTAAGAGCCTCACCACTCTGTAGAGAGCTTACTGGGTTAGGAGGAAGGTGACTTGTTCTGCTGGGGATTAGCTGCGTAGTTACCAAATCCTTTCCCATCTTCCAAGTGTACTTCATTTTCCCAGTCTTTGGCACATGGTGGTCAAAGTACTGTGCCAATGAATGTGAGCCGAAGTGATGTGCCTTTCCTTGCCAGATGTAGAAAGTTGACTCTAAAGTGAGTCTGGAAGGTTCATGTTGAAGATAATAGGCACACTGTGGAAGGATCTCTGGTCTCTGAAACATTACTGAGAGGAGAGGTCCTCACCACTCTGGCTAAGTGGTACTGTGCTTTATGTAGGGAGGGCATGCATTTGCTTTGAATTTGAGACAATTTTATTTTTGTTGCAGTTAAGGATTTTCTTTAGGACTCCATTTCCCTATTTACAAGATGAGGGAATTTGTCACATTTGCCTCCTTGATTTTACACAAACACACAAACCCGTGGGCTTTCTCCTCCTCTGTTGTTTCTCTGCCCCCAAAACCTCTTCCTTTAGAGATGCATCGCTTCACTCCTTAAGCCTTCACCTAAGTGTGACCTCATCATCCAGAGCTCTGGGCACCATCTACCCTAAGAATGAAAACAGTTTCTTCTTACCACCCACATCTCCTCTTACCATGCTCTAACAATTTGGGTTGTGTTTTTTGTTATTAATGCTTATTTGTCTTGCCGAAGAATACAATCAGCAGGGGTGTTGAACAGATGGCTCCGTTGGTAAAGAACTTGCTTTACAAGCATGAGTTCAAATCCCCAGCACCTTATATAAAAAGCTGACCGCAGTGACAGAAGCCTAAAGTCTTGGTGCTAGGAAGGCGGAGACTGGAGGATCCTGGGAGCTCACTGGTCAGCCAGTGAAAAACTGTCTCAAGAGATGAGGTGAGGTGGAGAGTGACATAGAGATATTTTTGACATCAACTTCAGGACTCTATATGCACATACTTATGTGCATGTGCACATAAATATATGAACACATGCAAACACACAGCCTCCAATATAACCATTAAATAATGAATCTACCTACTTATTTGGCATTTGGTAAAATACATGTCAAATACTGTGTGAACAAAGAATATGTTCCCTAAATTCAAAATAAAATAATTGAACTAAAACTCATAAAGGAATATGATTTTTTTCAAAATTATGTTGCCAAATATGAAAGAATGAGAGTGGTGCCAATAAGCACCATCATTGGGTGCTTATTAGTATTATATAGTAAAATTTTCAAAAAAATTTTTTTTACCTGATAATTGTGTAAATCAGTCTTATTTTAATCAACTATATGTTCACAGGTTGAGCATACACTCAATAAAAATTGGTAAATAAATCAATGAACTAATAAATCACTGATGAGCACAGCCAGTGCTGGCATTCTCTGTTTCTATGCTCAGGACAGGCATGATTAACAAATCACATCATTCTTGCCCTTTAAATTCAAACTCAGAAAAAGTTATTATAGAGTCCTTTGTACTCAAGTATGACCTATTGATCAATAACATCAGGATCACCTAGGAGTTTATTAGAAATATAAATTCTCTGAACAACTTAGATCTACCATAGCAGAATATACATTTTTGCAGAATGTTGGAGATTATTAACATTATTAGTAGCATTTTAACAGAATGTTGGAGGGTACTGTCTTGTCAGAGCAGGAGAAACATCATGTTAGGAACATGCCAATAGGCAGTTAGACTTGGTCCTCTGTACCATCTCCTGTTCTCCATTTCACTTGAGCCCTAGACCCAGCCTTGGCATTACTACACAGGATGAGTGGGATTTGCTCCTAGTGGAGTCACTGCAGAACCACACCGTAGAGACGCTGAGCTCCACGTGTCTCAAGAGAACAAAGAAATGCAGTTTGCTGTGAAAGTGGAGAAAAACATCCTGAGTTAGAGAAACCTGAACAAGGATGTCTGAGATCATGTAAGTATGGGAGCAGGTAGCCATCTGAGGACAGGCTGGGGGTGGTCTCTGGTTTAGAACAGAGCTTATCTCCAAAGAACAGGTGTAAGTAAAGGGACAAAAATGTAGTTTTGGTGGAGACAGAAGTAGGAATAGAAGTGTTTGTTGACAGAACAAGTGGCAGCACAAGGCTGAATACAGTTTAGGTGAAGAATGATGTCAGTAGTTAAAAGTGTAGGGAGAGAGAAAGAGAAAACAAAAATCCCCCAATAAAACACAAATCTTGTTTTCAAAATGAATGTGCGTGTGTGTGTGTGTGCACACACACCTGTGCATGCGTGTACCTTCAGAGACCAAAGGAGCTGGCTGTCTTGTTCTGTTACTCTCTACCTTGAGTCTTTCACTGAACCCCAAGATTACTGGTTTTCTGCTACCGTGGCCAAGAAACCCCAGTGATTCTTCTCTGATCCCCTCCTAGTGCTGGGGTTACAGGCACAAGTGGCCATTTTTGGCCTTTTACATGGGTGATAGAGACCCAAATTCATGTCTTCATGCTTGTACAGCAAGCCTTCTTACCCACAGAAGCACCCCCTTGACCCTTATTTGTTATTTTTATTTAATTATTTAATAATTATTTAATTATTTTAAAACATTCATTACTTTATGCGCACATGTGTGTTCCTGTGTGTATTTGTGTACAGCACATACATGCAGGAGCCTGTGGGGGTCAGAAGGGGATTGAACTTCTTTGAACTGGAATTGCAGGCAGTCGTGAGACGCCATGCGGTTGCTGGGAACCATACCAGGCTCCCAAGTGCTCTTACTTACTGAGCACTTTACTTTTATGCTTTGATTCAGGGAACATATTGTGAACATCAACCTAACCATGAACTCACTGTTTTTCTGATTCAGATGCTGGGATTAAAGAAACAATGCTCACTTCTAGAGAGTAGCTTCACATCCCACTCCATAAGTCCCTTTATAGTGACCTCAAAAGGGACTTCTGAAGTCTGCGGAGACTTTTTCTCTTGATCCACAACCTTTGGGGTATAATTGGTATGTGCATATACTGCTCCAGGCAGTGGGCAGTAGGCATCTGGTGGTCAGAACAGAGAAAGGATTATCTTCTGGGCACACATGTCTTTGAGGCCTCGGACCTCTGAATAGAAGCAGTGATGTGAAGAGAGGCGAGCTGGCCCATCCACTCAAGGGCTAATATTGCCTTTAATGAGAAGCCTGTCAGTCAGACCTATACTCCATAGATCGTGTCTCCTCCTAAGGGGAGCAATTCCTTTGTAACTTACGAGTTTAATTAATCTTGCTGAAATTTTCAATTGAGGAAGTTGAATGATACACAGCTGAATGCAGTGTATTTACTGATAATGCAGACACACACTTGGCACCAATAATGACATCTTCAATAAATATTTATACTTCCACCGCAGATGTGGGATCACTCAGAGTGCTGTATGGAGGAAAGGAAATTAGGTTCGGTCCCTGTTTGTAATGTGCTTTTGTTTCTAGGAAAGATTATTTATCATGAGAGCCATTCCTAGTATCCTAAAATGAACCACCATGAGGTTATAGCATGTACAGCACCACCAGGCTGGATCTTACGTCTGTATTTGTCTTTTTGCTGATCCCTCAGGCTTTTCATTTAATTCTCGCATCTCAAAGGTTAGTGAACATTGACTACTGTTTATATGAGGAATTCCTTGGTGAGACTTAGTGGTGGTCACTTTGTGAGGCTTCAGTTTCGTTGAGCGAAAACTTTGAGAGCCAATCTACAAGGCTCTCTGGAAGCCTGGCACTTAATTGAAATCAGCACTGCCCCTGACTGCGATATTGTCAGGCATAGGGGAAATTTGATTTTTCTTTCCTCTCTCTTTCGTGAGGTAGAGATTGCTTAATGCTCCACATGGCCACATTCTTGGGATTCTAATAAGCAGGTTTTCTCTTTTGCTAAACTTTACGGTGCTAAGCAGTAGTGAATTATTAGTCATGCCCTGGTACCTTTGTTTGCTATTGGGCAGTGTGGCTACAACCTATTTGTAAATTGTTTTCCTTTCAGTGTTCAAATTTGGTGTGTGTAGTGTGGTTTTCCCACACAGCAACACTGTGAAATAGGCAGGATGCTGCTCCTCCTGCTCTGGTCCCTTCACACTGACAAGGGATTCGAGGCTAAATTGCAGTGTTAGATGGTGGAGAATAGCAGAGCCCTCTCTCCCAGTGCTGCCACGCCACACCAGACAGCGCGTGAGGCTGACGACACATAAGCCTGACTGTAGAAACCCCTGCCCTCCATCGTCTAAACCACCTGAGAATCGGGGACTCTCCCAGACTAAACTTTTTGATTCTGAGGTTGTAGTTGGCTAGTTATTAAATCTTCATTCTTACATGCCTTGGAGTCTCTGTGGTGGATATAGAGGTTTACATATTTATTCATTGATCGATTGTTCTGGGCTTGGAAATATTTTAACCTGCTGCTGTCACTTAAAGATATACAAATATGTAATATGGGGGGATGTGAACCCAGGCCCAAGTGCATACTAGGCAAGCACCACACTACCATTGATTTATATCCCAGCTCAAACACATTTGTTCATAGCAAGACATATAGTAATATAGAATGATATACGTAAGAGCATCTTGTACTGACTGGGATTTTGACACCAGTTAGAACTGATTGGCTTTGTTGAGCTGTTGGTGATTACCAGTGTGTATGTGAGGTCATCCACAATTTTCTCCTAGACAAATAAGGTCTTAGAGTAGAGCTATCTGCCCATCACTTTCATAAGTTTATTTCCTTATCCTTTGTCTCTTGAGCTTAAGCCAGGACACTCACAGTATCAGAGGTATGGAACACAATATAGCTTCATCCCAGCCTCCAGTCCACAGATTTAGTTATGGAGTCCAGCCAGTAGCTTGGCTGAGGTTTTGTGGCAGACCCACAGCAGAGCTGTCCACCCCTCGGCAAGGATGCATCTGTGATTGTTCCACTGCCATGGTCTCTGGGTATGGACTGGCAGCAGAAGCTGCCAACCTCCCATCCCTTCTGGCTGAGATGGACAGCTCCCAACAGATCGTTCACAAATACCCACCCCAGAACATCATAGGCCTCCCAGACTGTTAGGAATGAGTATGAGTGTGCACTGTCCACAGTGGCATAGGGGCACACTTTTCAGTCTTGGAAAACCACAAAGGCAGCTTTGAAGCTCGCTTTCTGTAACTGGCTTGGTGAGTGGGGACTGTCAGGGACTTTCCAAGCAGCTAGAGTGAGTTAACAGAAACACAGAATTCATAGATGTAATAATCTTGCCGAAAGACTAGCTATAATGTCAGGGATTTATGTGATTTTTAATCCACTTACTATTGAGGATGTGTGGCATTGAACTGAAGTATCCCAAGTGGTCCCTCCATAGATTTAAGTGTGTGGTCAGCATTTGCCCACCAGTACTTTCAAGCATCCTTACCCACTGCTGTTTCCTGCAAGTCCGGTAGCCAAACCTTTTAAATTGAAGAGAATCATCTGGGAGAAAAAAGGTAATCTCCTGCTCTTGAGAGATGGCCCCTTATGTTGTTCCATTAACTGTCTCCCTTAAACATCTGGATGGTTTAAGTAAGTGGAGTGCATTTGTCTCCCTGTCTCTGTCCTCATTAGGCAGGATGAGAACCTAACACACACACAGGAGTATGTGGGAGTGCAATGTGAATGAATGCTCTCTCTCTCTCTCTCTCTCTCTCTCTGAAGGGCACAGCTCATGTCACTGTTTTTCATTCATCACAGAGTATGAGGTCTCTGTTATAAGATGTTCTATATCTCCAAAACCAGATATTGCTTCTCTTAGAAATAAAAAATATCCTTGGCTCTGGGTCTCTAGAACTTTAATTAAAAACTCAGTTGCTTAAAAAAAAAAACCCAAAAACTTCACTATTATTGCATTTTAGAATGCAATACAATAAGGTCAGGAACCAGAACTGCTTTGTCTGTTGGTGGGATGGAAGGGACTGTGTAGAGATCAAAGGTTTGCCTGGGCTGCTGTGATGGGTCTCAGGGGACTGTTCTTGGAAGAGATCTCACATTTAATGAGGGCCAGCCCATCAGCCCGAGTCCCCAGGTTTGAAGATAATTACCCAAAGCACTCACAGATCTTCTTCCATTTGTGTCCTTGACATTGTCTGGGTCATTATGAACGAAAAACCTAAGAAGATTCTCATGAACTAATTAGCAAAGTAGTTTGCCTTTTTCAGTTATTCACGGCCCTGTTTAACTTTCATCTCCTCAGTTGACTGAGAGTCACAGGAGGGCACAGGCCACCTCTGCTTCCTTTGCTCTATGTTCTTGGTGGCCTAGCCCCGAATATGGTAGTAGGTAGGTGCTCAACAAATTGTACCAAGTTTGTAGAGGGCTGTGTCACTCTGGGTACCAGGAACATGAAAGACCTTTGTCCCTACCTTCGAGGAGCCCACAGGCCAATAGGTATCAGAGGTAAGTGGAAGTTTTGTTTTGAGTTTCTGTTTCTTGTGTTCCTTTGGATGTGTTGGGTGCTTCTCCTTTTTTTAAGTCACCCAACAATTCAATAAGTCAGCTTTTGGTTTCTTTTACAAAGGGAGGAAAACATGAGGAACGGTTTTTGCTTATTTATTTTTGAGACAGGCTCTTTTGGATCTTGTCTGGTTGGCCTCAAACGTGCTAAGGTGGTGAAAGAAGGATTTGAACTTGGATTCTCCTCCTGAGTGCCTGCATCACCGCTCCTGGTTTATGTAGTGCTGGGATCAAATCAGGGCTCTGTTCATGCCAGCCAAGAGCTGCACCGACTGAGTCGAACCCTTAGCCTGGGGCTTACCCGGAGGCACAAGGCAACCACACAGAGAATTCAGTCTTTCACCACAGGCCTGTCTGTCTCGAATATCTTTTCATTGAACATTCCTGCTTTTCCCTGTGCCTTTTTGTTTCAAGATTTTCCAGTATTCTTAAAAGAAAGGAAGCAGAGACAGAAATTTATTTTTTTAATAGAGTTATTACATGAGGTGGTTTATGATCACATGGTTTTTGTCTTCAAGACATCCATCAAGGTTGGATTCTTCCCGAGTGAATGATGTACTGTTCACTGTAGAGGGTGGAGGTGCCCTCTGCTTTGAACTACTTTTATTCTCACTGTGGTGGTGGTGGTGGTGGTGCGGGTATGTGAGGTGGTGCGGGGGGCTGGCTTAAGGAGATAGGGCAGGCAATCTAGCTATCTGAGACTGAGGCCTTTGTAGAAATACACAGAAGGTCACTCTTCTAAGTGTTGGGACCCTTACTTCTCCAGAAGAAAGTTTTCCCCAACYAGATTTAATTTGCTGCACCTTAAGTACCACTAGGCCGCAAGTCCCATGTCCTCACTTAAGGCGGTCCTCTCTTAGGCACAAATATCTTAAAGTCTGTCTTCTTGATCTACAGAAGAAGAGGAGGGCAGAATGGTTGTGTAAATGAACCACAAGATTTACACCTTATTTTGCTTTTATCTTTGGCTTCCATTGTACTCAGAATTCTGTAGATTCAGGCTTTGGGTCAAACTGATTAAGTATGGATGGGACTTCCCATTGGTAGGGTAACCACCCATTGGCCCGCTCAGGTAACTGCTGCTCCAGTCTTACAGCTGTGGGCTTTGCTCCTCCCTCCGTGACTGTCAGACTTTGTCACCATAATCCTGAACTGCAGTTAGATCTATGGGAGGTGGGAGAGGCTCCATCCGAATCCTTTCGGAGGATTTTCAAAGCATACATACTTCTCTCCTACCACCACCAAGAGTAACTCCAAGATGGAAGAAGGGTGGCTTTAGGTCCCAACATTCTTAGGTAATTCTGATGTCCCCTGTAGAGTCTGCTCTGAGAGTGACAGTGATAAATGTGTCATTGTGTTCTGCACAGCACCCAGCATCTAACTCAATATCTTTTTGGTTGAATGGTTGAAGCGAATGGTTAGGAGAGAGAATAAAAACTTCTGTAAGAAGCACTGGGCTGAGATAAGAGTTGGAAGTGCCCTGGGCGATATATGTTTATTAAACACACTTAAAGGTGAATCTAGCTTTCTTTAGCAGTCTGACCATGGACTCCTTATCAATAAACATAAACACTGGGCTGCCCTTGACCTCAGGAGTTAAAGTAATAGATAGTTTAATTGGTCATCATTAATTCCACTATAGATTTATTACTGCTAAGTGTGGCCTCGGAAAGAATTACACCCACATTCAGCCTGGGCATTTTATCCCCGAGCCTCTCAGAGATGCTCCTGTAGTAAAACAAATAAGAACAGATTCCCTCCTCCTCCTCCTTCCTGCCATTAATAGCATATTCACTATCGGATCCAGCCAAGTGGCCATTTGCAAGGTTAGATGGGTAGTTAAGCCACACAGGCACAATGTAATATGACAACATCCCTCATGGTAATATCGTCCTCTGCTCATTACATTTGAATATAGATTGCCAGAGCGCACTGCCTGCTGACCCTGCTCTCTGTCTGAGGTTGAGTTCTTCAGACAAGGTGAAGCCCATGTGTGCGCCTCAGAAATTATTAGCCTCTTCGGAAGCCTAACAAAATCGTGGTTATTGTCCTTAAGAACTTATTTTGCTCAAGCTCTTTTCTTACCTTCCTTAATTATGGATATATTTATAGGTGTAAGCCATTCGCCTGCTCAGGGCTCTGCATAGCTGCATCTAATGCGCCTGCCTCTTACTGGGTCGGGGCTCCTTATTCATACTCTCTGGGCTTCAAACTCTGTGTTCAAGTATCAGTACTCAGCTCAGCTTCTGAGAATCAAGAGTTGTTTCTCTGTAAAAACCTGTATATAAGCCTTTTAGCATTTTATCTGAACTAAACACCAGTGGCTTTTCAGGAGAAACAGGAGCTCTGTAAGTAAACCTATGTATTTATATGTGTAAAGTGCATTATAAAAAGAAGCAATAAATCCAGTTTTCTACATAAAAAAGAATTAGATTTTTCCAGTTTACCTCCACACTGGGATTAATGAAACACACAACAAATAGCTCAGGGAATGAGTCATTTGAAGTCTGTAAAGGCATCTTGGGAAGCCGGCTGGAGTAGCCTTTTAATATTTTTCCAACAAGAATTTCTGTTATTTTTTTTTATTCGCTCCTGAATCCTGAATGGCTGTTTTCCAATGAGCTCTGCTATTACCTGCCCACTTCTGCGTGGCTGAACAAATTCGCTGGGAAATCCAAGTTTCTCTTCATTTCCATCATCCATCCATCTCCAAATTACAGAGAATTCATTCCCGAGTTGGAGAGGTGCCAGAAGTTTCTCGTCTCCCCGTCTGTGGGCTGCCTTTTCCTTTCTCCTCTTTGAGGCTCTCTGAGGCTTAGAGGGAGCTCAACTCAGAGGTTTCCAGCCTCACACACGCTTCGCATTTCCCCACAGTGACACCGGGCTCTGTGTTTCCGTGGAACACCGTGCGCCAGCCTGTGATTCAGTCTCCTCTTACCTGCCGGTGCTCTAGAAACTTCAAAATGCGACTGGTAATGTATTTGCTTCTCTAGCAAGCCACTTCTCTGTGCAATAGATGTGGCTGCTTACCATTTTTTTTCTAAAGATCTCTCTTGAATAACATGCATGCAAAAAGCCTGTGAAAGGGGGCTTACAGACCCGGGGATTAATTGAAGCTCTCGGTGTGCGCGTGCATGCATGCTTGTTAATATAGGCATGTGTCTGGAAATATGGGTAATTTATGTGCACATATGTCTGTTCAGGCAGATTTCACTAAGAGAGTCTTGTTGAAAGCAGTACTTTTTATGCGTAGCCAGGTTTTCTAATCAGATCTGGAAACATCTCACACATTAGTAGCAAGTATAAGAAAAATACATTCTTAAATCATGCAGATGGCATGTTTTAGATAGCTATTCAATACCTTTCTTTTTTCTTAAAACAAATGAGGTGTGTGTGTGTGTGTGTGTGTGTGTGTGTGTAGGGGGATGGGGCTTGGGGCTTTGAAGATTTGCAGAGCAGTTACCTGGCTGCAACAGAGCTTTCCACACCATGTCACCTGCCTTCTTAAAAGTCGGCAATCGCTGATGGAAGAGATGTGGTTGTGCTCCGGAGTAAGCCCGGGGGACGTTGAACTGCAGCGTTCAGCAGGCATCTTAGCTACTCTAAATATTAGTGCTCTAGCGAGAAGTAGGCAGGGTGGGTTTGCCGTAGCTGAATCCAGTAATGTATGTTGGCTCGTCGGGATCGCGTTTATGCTGTACACAGGATGTGCCTGTGGTTCTTAAACTCCCAGAAAGCGGCATGCGTGTGTGGGCTCCATAAATCACAGTACTTATTTTCTAGTGTTGAAAGTTAGATTCTAAAATTAAGAAATTACTTAGCAATTAATAATGCATTCGGCAGCCCTGGTCTCATTGGGGGAGATTTACATCCTCGGGATTTGCTCCTCTAGTTATGAAGACAAATGATTTAAGGTGCAGGCTTAATTGCTATTTCAATCCTTAAGCTGGAGAGATGCTTGCACTACTCTATTTAAAAGGCTTGTTTGGATGAACAAGTATGTGAGTGTATAATAGTAGTGGTGAGCTAATTATGACTGTAATGTGTAGAGTGTCCAAGAAAAACAACTTCTCTTGAGCATTGCCCCCCCCCCCCCAGGTGACAACAGCTTGCTTCCTTCTTTTTGCCATTTTGCATGGTCTTCTTGTTCTTGGAGACCAGTATTGACTAATTTGAAAAATGGGTAGATAAGCAAGTCAAGCCACGAAGAAAAGCAATTTTCTAAGAAATTAAACAAAATTCACCCTTACCAGTGAATGTTCAAATCTAGAGTCGGTATGGGTATTTGAAAGTGGAGACTTCTTAAATAACAGGCGGGTAGCTGGGAACGTCTCTGTTTGTGCCTGTACTGTCTTGTAGTTCCTTGTACTTTAAGCAAGGTGCTAAACAGTCTCATTATTTTATATTGACTAATCATTATTTTTTTCTTCATAATATTGACTATAAAATAAAAAATATTTATTTTCTTTGAATTGAAGATCATTGAAAACTTCAGTAGCACAGTTTATATAGTTGTAACAATAAAAATAAATATTCCTGAAGTTAGTGTGAATATTACTTTTTTTTCATAACTTAGTATTTTACAAGTTAATATAGAGGACTACATGCGATTTTTAATTACATAAATTTTAATAATGATTTTTACCAACCATGTCCACTTAATGATTATTAAAACCACTATAGGGAATTAAATATAGTAAAGTGATTTCTTGAAATAGCACAGAGTATTAGGAACCTTTGAAAACCAGTGTGAGACATTTGATATTATGTTCATATACTGCTCTGGACGTAACTAGTTTTTATTTTAGGTACTATTTATTCCAGTTATATAGACATCTAAGACTGTGTTCTATATCATGTAAGAATATTGCCTTTGAATGTAAATACCTTGTAGATGGCTTCAATCACATACCTAGGACAGCCGAAGCGTCAGTAGCAGTATATTGCATGTAGTATAATATGCTGATATATATCTTATTAAGAACTATAAGAACAATTTTTGCAGTCATATTGCAAAAGACTTTTGCCCTAATTCTGAAGTTAGCAGTCGTATGTGAAGTCAGTTTTATGGGAATAAAAGAGGTTTCATTTTTCTGAGCTTTTATGGCATTGTGTGGTAACATGCTAGCATCCAATGCTATTTAGTAGGAATATCAGATGTACTCAGTAGTGAAAAATGAGTGCCACTTCTGCCATCCGTCGCTGATTATGACTTCCTGATCACTTTTAGAGGCTTCATAGACCAAGTCTTTATTTTATAAACTGATTTATTTGACTCCCACACTTAAGTGATTAAAAGCACCTTCTCCTATGCAATAATGTCCTCATTTGAAGGTTGAGCGTGGTTTACCAAATATCTCAATTTTACGGCTCACATGTGTTAAAAATATAACTTGTCGGCTGACCACACATCTTCAACTAAAATCACTCATTCTTTAACCACTTACGAAGCACCACACTGGCACACTGCCTCCTGGTCTGGGACGAAAGGATGGGGAGGGGAGGGCTTTTCTTCTAGGGAAACAGAAATTTTCTGCACAGCAGCCATGTGTGGAGGCAGAAGCCCCTCAGCACAGTTTGAGACTTACATTACTTCTCATTTGTTCTGCTTGGTCTCAAGACGGCATGCTCTGTAGGTTTGCCAGTAGGGGACAGTTACAGTAAGGATGGGGAGGAACTCCTTACTGGGCTATAAAGGAGAAGAAATGGTCACATGGGGTGGATGAGGAAGGAAGATGGGGAGAAACAAATGACAGCTGTACGCAGGAAGGTGGGAGGAGTCACAGTGCAGGGGACAGGAAAGGGGACTGAGAAGCAAATTGTTAAGGATGATTTTAAAATGGTTTTAGATATCTTCATTTGCCTTAATAGGAGGAACAGATTTCTGAAAAAAGATAGTGTGTTTATGTGTGTGTTTGATATATATGTATATGTGTATGTGTATGTATATATATGAGAGAGAAAGAGAGAGAGATGGGCAAGTTCTTTAATTATTATTTATTGAGCATGTTCTGTCTGTCAGATGTGACAGGCACTGCGCTAAGTATCATATCTCTTATATGTGTGTATTTATTTTATGTGTATGTGTTTGTACCTGAGTGCATACATGTACACCATGTCTGTGCAATGTGATCAGAAGTCACAAAAGACCATCAGATCCCCTGCAACTGGAGTGACAGGCTGTTGTGAAACCACTGCAAGAATCCTGGGAACTGAACCTGGGCCTTCTGCAAAAGCAACAAATGCTCTTGATGTTGAGTCCTCTCTTCAGGCCCTGTGCTAAGTACTTTAACTGACTTAAGTGATTAAAAGCACCTTCTCCTATGCAATAATGTCCTCATTTGAAGGTTGAGCGTGGTTTACCAAATATCTCAATTTTACGGCTCACATG
>BDUI01000001.1:3380432-3396363 GCA_002335545.1 Apodemus speciosus | reverse complement strand
CTTTAATCCCAGCACTCGGGAGGCAGAGGCAGGTGTTTCTGAGTTCGAGGCCAGCCTGGTCTACAAAGTGAGTTCCAGGACAGCCAGAGCTACACAGAGAAACCCTGTCTCAAAAAAACAAACAAACAAACAAACAAAACAAATTTTAAACAAAGAATGGGCTTTGTTTAATAGCGAATGTGTATCAGAATATTGTATATCTAGAGACTCAGTTAATGGCATTTCTTTATAAACTATATTTTATGTAATTATTGGCGCATGTTAATTGAACATATTAATGGGTTTCAAAGTGACAGTTCTGCACATACAAATTACATGCTTCCATTGTATTCACCCTCCCACAGGTTCTCTCCTCATTCTTTCCCTCCCTCCTTATGTCCTCCATTCCTTGTCCCTAGCAATCCCTCTACCACTTTCAAGTTGGCTTTCTGAATTCTAGTTATCTCATCTGCGAGAGCACAAGCCATACTCTCTTTTCTGTATATGACTTACTTTATTTACCACGATGAACATTAGTTACATCCATTTTCCTGCAAACGATGAAGTTTTATTATTTGCTATGGGTAAATAATGTTCCTTTGGGTATGTATACTTTATTTTCTTAATCTATTCATCTAGTGATGTGTGTTAGACCAACTCATTAACTTGGCTATTGTGAATAGTGTCACAATAAATTTTTCCACTACTCAGGTATTTCTTATGTAAGCATACCTCATTTCTTTCACTTATATGCCCAGGAATGGCATGGCTGGATCATAAGGTACTTTCAATTTTAATTTTGTGAGAATTTCCATAATGTTTCCTGTGGTGATTATAGTAACTCATATCCCCACCAACAATGCATAAAAGTTCCATTTTCCTTCCATCTCTATCAGCATTTATTGTTTTTAAATGTAATATCCATTCTGGTTTCAGTTAGATGGAATTTAGTCTTGAGAGGTAATTCCCTAATTCTAAAGATGTTGAACAGTTTCTACTTATTTACTGAGTGTTTGTATTTTTTCTTTTGAGAAGTGTCTGCTCAAATTATTTGTCCATTTATTGATTATTTATGCTGTTGTTAAGATTTTTATGGTTTTTATACATTCTGGATTTGAATCTCTGGAGAAGACCTCACATTCTATAAACTACCTCATTTCTTGATGTGGTCAAAATAGTTTGTATGAATGTGACCATAGTATAGAGGCCTGTTAGGGGGCCATCTTACTTACAAGTTAGAAAGAATGCAATCTTGAACTAGGTACAAAAAATGGGAAAGATGAAAAAAGATACAAAGTGTGACTTTATGCACATGTATGAGTGTGTGTACTTGTATGTGTCTAATATTGTGAGATTAATTGAAGTAAGGGGCAAGAAGACAACACTTAAAGGGACGTAATAGTTTTCTTTTCTTTGAAGAAGTTTTTTGTTTTTCCTAATTGGTATAGTCCTGTATTTCAATTCTTGATTGTACTAAGTGGTCCCTGCTTGCAGGTGATATGATTCTGTACATGAAACCCCTCAAAGATTTCAGCAAAAGCTCTTAGAACTGAAAAAAGTAGTTCTTCAAGATGGCAGGTTACAAAATTATTATACAGCTTTAGAGATTTGCTAATAATCAAATAATGAACTCACTAGGAAAGAATCAGTAAAGCAATCCAATGTGCAGTAGCCTAAAAATGTGCCAAGATACAACCTCATGCCACAGGTGAAAGACTATGCTGCTAAATCTCTAGGACACTAAGGAAAGAGATTGAAGAAGACGCTGGAGGATGGGAAGCCCCCCCCCACCATGTTCATAAATAGGAGAATTAATTGTGAATTATAGATTTGGTGCAAAGCACATTGTAATATTAATGACATTTTCACAGTACCAGAAAAACATATCGTAAATTCATATTGATTCATAAGAGACCCAAAGAGCTCAAGCTATCCAGAGCTAAACAAGCACTGCTAGTACCCAATTTCAATATTTAACATATATCTATAGCCACAAAAACATCATGGTATTGCAATCAAAATACACATACATTGATAGAATAGTATAGAGAACATACATACATGTATGTATCTATAGCCAGCTGATTTTTGATAAAGAAGACAAACACATCAAAGAAAAGGCATCCTCTTTAATAATCCTGAGGAAAAATAACATGCATTAGGAGGAAACTGAAAATAGATCCTTATCTCTTCACCTTGTACAAAAATAAACTCAAAATGGACCAAAGACCATATATAAGGCAAGAGCCAAAGATTTGAACCTTCTGAGATACTGGCACGGGCAATGGGTTATTGAACAGGTCTTCATTGTTTGCAGCACTGCAAGTATTGGAGAGAGAAATGAGGGGTGTAACCTTCTTTCTGATAAGGTGGTATCTCTACAGAGTCCACCAGATGAACTTAGGGTAAGGTGAGAGAGACACCAAAGTGACAGCGCCTTGGCTTCTTAGAGCTAGTGTCTACTGAAGCCTGGCGTTCTAGTGCCTTGCCTGTCTTACCCTCCTTGCCATTGTCTGTCTTACTCAGATGTTCCAATTCAGCACTTCTCAAACTTCCTAATGCTGTGTGACTCTTTAATACAGTTCCTCAAGTTGTGGTGACCCAACCATAAAATTATTTTTGCTGCTACATCATAACTGTAATTTTGCTACTGTTATGAATCTTAATGTAGATATCTGACGTGACGGATATCCGATGCACCACTCCACAGGGGTTGTGACCTACAGGTTGGGAACTGCTGCTCCCATTGGGCACATGTCAGGCCCTGTTACTCACCTCCTCAAACTTTGGTTGACTTTAAGTTTACTGCTATTTAGAGACTTAAGAAAATACTCCATTAAATAAAAGATTAAGTCATGAAATAGCGATTATGGTTTTAGAGACCAATCATTCTGATAAAATGTTTTTCCCTTTTTAAATTTAATTATAAAAACATTTTCTTTGAATCCATAAATATCTAGCAGGCAGGGTTAGCAAATTGTTGTCATTATATTTTATTTTGTACAAAGTTGTCTTGGTACCACACAGACCTGATCCTGACTGGCAAGGCTGGTAAAGGCCAGCCCATCTAATTGAAGGTCCCCATTCACTCTGTGGGAAGATGCAAGGGTTAATGCCACTGACAAAAGGTACTGGCACCTTCTCACAAAGGACTCTAGGTGACTGTATCATGCTGCCTAACTAACAAAAGGACAAAGGTAATTGATCCAACATGAACAAAGAAGAAATAGACTAAATATCTTCATATGTAGATTTAGACACTACATAACTGAAAACCGGACAGAGGAGAATAGCAAATCCTGGATGCTAAATAAACTAAGAACAGAAATGAAGAATATGCATTTCATGAAGATTTGCACTGTAATCTGAGGTGCTCAGAGCAAATACTTAATTGCCCTTAAAAGAGAATGACACAACGGTCAATACTACATATTTGCTCAGGCTACTATGGTTCATTGTAGAGAGCAGGAAAAGCCTGTTATCAACTACACATTACTATTACTATAGTGTACAAAAGGAAAACTTTTATGGCTAAGAGTAGACCTCAGTGACCATGTAAGAGGCCTTGGGTTTTACCCACAGTAGCAGACAATAATTAAAAGAAAGAAAACTTTAAAGTGATAAAACAAGCTGTCAAAACTTACTAAATAGCCATGTGTACTGATGTGTGCCTAATAAGCTGTGATAATAAGATGTGTTGTTTGCTCGCTAGTTGGCTTTCTGAAGATGATATCATAGATCTTGTGGCCTTTAATAACTACAGCTTCCCAGAAAAAAATGTACTGCCAGCCACTCTGACTGCTAGAGCATGGAGTTTTCGAAAGCCAAGCCTCTTTTTGGCACTTGATCTAGTTGTAAGGCATCACTTTTTGTTGTTGTTTTTATGTGTTTGTTTGCTTGCTTGTTTGATTTTTTTTTCAGCAAAAAAAAAAAAGGAATAAAACATGGGAGAAGGAGGAATGATGGATAAGGCAAGGGTGTCTTTTGATTGGAAGTTTAGTTAGACTGTGCTTATCTACCAACTTTCGGGTAGAGATCTTCACTGGACTTTTTGAGTCTTAGTGAAAGTCCATTGATGCAGACCCTCTATATTACTTCTTATTTTATAGATGAGGCTAGAGAAGTTATGCCCGCAGAGTGGGGGAGTATCAGAATAGATTTGAACCTCTGCCTGAGCTCTGAGACATGCCAGCAGAAGGATGATGAGGAGGAGACTCTCCTCAGATGCTCTTCTTCCTCTTGCTGCTCTCGCATGTTATGGGAGACACATGGTTGGAAATTATAGCATTGTGGCTCTGTAATGCTGCTCTTGCTGAGATTGCTATTGTATTCTAGGGGGCGTGTTTCTGTAATGGAGTGGATTGCCCCTCCTCATTGAGCTACACCCTTCTTTTCAGGGTGGAATTATTAATATTTAGAATGTGAAGTTGTTAAATCTGTCAATGTCTAAAGATGTTAAATCTTAGTCAACATTGGATAATTAGAGATAACGTTTTTCTTTTGTCCACAGAGTCCAATTAGGACTGCTAATATATGCATGGATATTGAGTCATCCACTCATGCATGGGTAACCAACCCCCCTCTGGTACATGGGGCTGCCCCCAAAGGGAAAGTTATTCCCCATCAACCCCAGCAGCCATCAGCGGCTAATATTCCCTCAGCAAGGATAGGTTCTCAGCAGTTCCTTCCCTATTTATGCTTAACCTGTTTACCTGGCTTGATCTTCTATGGGCATTATGTAAGTAACTGC
Source organism: Apodemus speciosus (assembly GCA_002335545.1). Lineage (NCBI taxonomy): Eukaryota > Metazoa > Chordata > Mammalia > Rodentia > Muridae > Apodemus > Apodemus speciosus. The sequence continues at coordinate 3,391,634 of BDUI01000001.1, read as the reverse complement.
ATGCTATGAGTCCATGTGTGCAGCAACCATGTCATGTCTAGAAGACAGTGGTTCTAAGAATCCCTACCCAAGGCCAAAGGAACAGAATGACCTTTTAGTTAATGGGAAAAAACTAATTGCCACTCTATGTTATGTGTGATGATGCACATGTGAATGAGTGAGTGTGAACGTGCTGTGTTAGTGTAGTTCTGATGAGGGKGAATATAGTGCTAGAACACCACTCTCAGTGACTAGAGTGGGAATAATATTTTCTTCTTCTTCTTTGTGTTTCTGCTGCTCTGGGCATAGGCTGGATTTTTTTAAATCAATGTTACCAGCATATCATTAGAATCACAGAAGTATAATGAATAATGTTTAAAGTGTCTGACTTTGGGCCCAAGCTTTCTAGGTTCAAATTGAGCTCCACCACTTATCAGCTGGGTGGCCCTGGGAAATTGACTTAAGTTTTCTGTGCCTTGTTTTTTTGTTTTTTTTTTCATCTATAAGTATAACAGCACCTTCTCTGTAGGGGTTTTGGAAGGAATGGGTGGCTTAATGTCGGCGGTGCACTTAGAATGTTACTAGCACCAAGTTCCAGCACAATGACTGTTAATCCCTTTATGAAATTCAGTTCTTTTCCACACTGTTCCTAAGGTGGGAGGCCTAGTGTTGTCCAGTCCACCTGAGGTCAAACATTCTCATATTTAATCCAGTGTCTACCGAGTCACTGATATTGTATGCTTCAGTTTAGTAATCTAGTTCCTTATGCAATCTATATCTGCATATAGAGTTCTCATTCCTGTTTTCAGGGAAGAGCAACTAATGCAACTGCCAAGAGAAGGCACTTGTCATATCTGTCTATAATTGAATGCACAGTGTTTTGATAGGATCTCACTTAACAGTGAAGACTGGTCTGAGCCTCATTGTATAGTATAAGCTGGCCTCAAACTAGCAATGATTTCCCTGCTTTGGTCTCTCTTCTGCTGGGATTTCAGTCATGAGCCACTATACCCGGCTTTGTGTCTTTTGACTTACTGATTTTACTTCTGAGAAGTTCCTTACAGTGGGTGGGAGAGAAGGCTCAATGGTTAAGAACATTTGCTTTGCATTCATGAGGACCTGAAGATATGCTTTGGATCCTTAGATACTACATAATGGAGCCAGGTATGGCCGAATGTGTGTATAACCCCAGTATTGGAGAGAGGATGCAGGCACTTCCCAAGAGCTGGTTGGCCAGCCAGACTAGCTAAAAAACAAGATTCCAGTCTAGTGAGAGACTCTCTCACTGAGTAATAAGGCAGTGATGAAAAGAATGGTAGAGGAATACATCTATGTCTTGCCTTACTCCTGTGTGCACACATAGGGACACATACAACCACATGCTTATACACATGTATGTGTGCACACATACATGAAATTTCCTTGACATATTCACATAATTAAAGGAAGATATGGTAAAATTGCCCATGATGCTAAAAGTCTATAAATAACCAAATCTCAATCCAGATAAAAGCACTTAAATAATGTATGACCCAGCCATGTAATGAGATACCACGGAGGAAAGTTTAAAATGGTTACAACCATACATATGGATGTGAAAACTAAAATCAAAATTCTTTCAGAAGAAGAAAATCACTTTCAAGAGCAGTCTACAACAGTGGCATTGTATTAAAACAGATATTTATAGTCACTCGCTTGTGTAATCATAGAAAATGTTCACAGTTCATATAAGGAATCATCAACAGGATGAAGAAACTCTGTAGTGCGGTTTCTGCCTTTCACCTTATGTGAACCACTTACATTTTTAAACATGACCACATATCACTTTTATAACTTAAGTTAATTTTTAAAATATAGTTTAAAAAAATCTCTTGCTTCTCCCAACCCTAAGATATTAGGGTTTCGCTTTGTTTAAGATTAGCCCTCATGCGACTGTTATCCTAAGCCTTGTTATACTATTTTTGAATAATTGTGCCAGCTCTCACATGAAGTTAAAGCCAACTGTGTATAAACTCTTTGCCAAAGCTCTACTTTGCTCCTAGGGAATTGAAACTAAAATGATTAAGGGGATTTTCTAACATCTAACAAGTCTCGTGGCAAAGACCTTCTGCACATAGCACAGAACCATTAAATCAAAGGCATTGGAGGGGAGATGGAGCCACTGAGCTGGCCGCTTTCCTCTGGACATACTAATGGTAAACTTGGGCAAACACTACTTGTGGGACTTCTTCACATTAAGGTTTCTCCATATCTCTAAAATCCCCCACTCAACCTTTTACAAAATGCTGTATAAAAGTTCCATTGCCCAGGGTTTGAGGCAGAAGCAGTTGGTATTCAGAAATAATCAAGACTTCTTGACCTTCCTATGTTGGAATGTGCTCACAGGTATGCCATCTCATTTGATACTCGCAGGTGAGATATTAAGGACTTATAAAGTTCATTCTCTACGTTGGGTTCCAAGGTTTACAGAAGTTTGGAAATAGCCGGTTAGCAGGGAGATAAACACACAGAGCCTTAGGTTGTGTCTTGGGAGTCCTTGCCACCAGGAGCCAAGAGCATTGACTTGAAACAAATCACTTATGTGACTGGGAAGTAGTTTGGTATTATCTTCTTAGAATCTTGTTTTCGGGTCTCGTTACACCTCCTGGTGGTGGTGGGCACCTGAACTCTTTCCCCCGAAGACGATCATTTAAATTATTTAAATATTGTTATTTAAACAATTATATATTTAGCAGTGGTTCTCAACCTTCCTAATGCTGTGATGCTTTAATACAGTTCCTTGTGGTGACCCCCAACTATAAAATTATTCATTGTTACTTCACAACTGTTATTTTACCACTCTTATGAATCATAATGTAAATATCTAATATGTAGGCTATCTGATATGCAGCTTCCAAAGGGGTTACAACCCACAGGTTGAGAATCGTTGACTTACAAGGTCTCTAAAAGGATGCAAGAAGAACTGGTGTCTCGTTTTGATGCTATATCTTATTACTTACATAATCTTGGGCAACCTTTTCCTTCATCTATAAAATGAATAATTACAGCTTTAATCTTTCAACATTGTTGTTAAGTGTTTTGGTGAAATAGGTGTGGAAGTACTTGACAGAGTAAATAGCAGAGTATGAGTGGAAACCAGTGAAAATAATAATCACTAATAGTATAAAGCAACCTGAATCTAGGTCAGTAGGCAGGGCTGTGCTAGAACTTGCTTGGCAATGATAGGCAGGAGCTCCTTCCCAGAGTGGATACGAATCAGGTTGTATCTCATTGAAGGAAATCATCAGAAGACACGGAGAACCAATCAAGCATAGGAACAAAAATGTCCCGATTTCCCCATCATCACAGCAGGACTGCAGTGCTGCTGATGGCCAGATGTCTTCCTTGGATCAGTGTATCCACTGGCTAAATGATGAGTGAGAAGGAAGAGACACTGGTCCAGATCTGTTAACCTCAGAGGAGTTACATCCCCCCAAGAAAACGGTACTAAGATCTTCTTATTCTCAGTTTGCTTTGAGTCTCCTAAGCCAGACCACGGGGGAAATCAGAGAAGCTAGAGTTGAGAATCAGTGTGCTGGTCACTTTTTGTAAATTTATGTAATCTTGAGTTATCTAAAAAGAGGGAACTTCCATTGAGAAGATGTCTCCATCAGATTGGTCTACAAGCAAATCTGTGGAGTGGTCTCTTGTTAATGTGGGAGGGTCCAACCTATTGTGGTAGCCCTGGGTTGTATTAAAAAGGAGCAAACTGAGCAAGCCATGACTTGCTGCCTTCCTCCCCAGTAAGCTGCATCCATCCATTGCATCTGCATCCGTTCCTGCTTCCAGTTCCTGCCTACAGTTCCCTCAGTGATGAACTGTGAGATGAAAGTGTAAGGCAAATAAAGAAACCCTTTCCTCCTCAAGTTGGTTTTGGTCATAATGTTTTAGCACAGCAGATATCAGAAAGCAAACCAAGACAATCTATATAATGAATAATGGCAAACTTGTGCTCCTGTTAAAACTAAAAGTACTCTTTTTTGTTTTGAGGTTTTAAAAATTACTTTTCTATACAAATGATTCTTGCTTACTACATAAACAATAAACCAAAATGTAAAAAATATAGGATTAGTACTCATATGTATTTGGTTTACAATATTGAAAGTTTTATGCATAAATACATTAAATTTAATTAAATTATCTACACTACATATAGTATATAACCTCTAGAAATTCAACAATGCATCACATGAATCTTCAAATGCCAATAAATACCTTTCTATACTTTTACTTTCAGTAGTATATTATATTTCACTATGTAGACATTCTGAAACTATCTTGAATCTTCTAAGGTTGAATTATTAGACTATTTTCTTCTTGTAATAATATTCTTTAAAAATCACTGTCTGGAGAGATGGCTCAGTAGTTAAGAGCACTTGCTGGTCTTGCAGAGGACCCAGGGTCAGTTCCCAGCATCTGCATGGTGTCTCACAGCTGTCCTAACTCCAGTTCCAGGGATCCAGCACCCTATCTAGGCCTCCACAGCCTCTAGACACACATGCAGTGCACATGAGCATTCATACATGAAGACAAAATTCCCATACACATGACACAACTAATCACTGCATAAATACTCAATTCTTTCTTCAAAACAAGTCTCAGGAAGTAAAGTTTCTAGGTCAAAGTGTAAATGCATCTTTAAGACTCTTCTAGTTGCATTTTAACCAATATTAATCCTATTGTTATGTGGCATGCAAGAAGATTAGTGACTAAGTAAATATGGCTTTTATTTATTTATCATAAAAGCTGAGTACCTTCACAATAGCCTGTATTTTTAAGACAGTATTAAAGAATGCTTCTTGTTAAAGACAAGCCCTAGCTTTGTTTCTATGCTCCAGACACACAATATACACATAGTATGTTAGTTAATCATATTCAGAAGGTTAGTGATAATTATCAGGATATGATTAGCTTTTGGTGAAATATCCCAGAAAGTGTGGAAATAACTTGAAGGGAGAGTTCTTACAAGCATGCTTTCCTGAAGTCCATTATTTCCACCTACAGACTCTTTTTGAGGTGTGAGAATAAAGCAGTCAAGGGTGTAGAAACCCTCTGATTGTGGATCCTCACATCAGTTTTCCTCAGGGCTTGAAGTAACCCAGCCTGAGCCCTCTGTAACACATCAGGCCTCCTGGGGGAAGTGTTAAGATCGGAAGATTTTTAGCAGAAATTACTCTTGGTGACACAAGCCCAACTGTCAAAGTAATTTCTGCTAGCAAGACAGCATCTGAATTAATAGTCTAATAAACCGCATTAGTGTCGCATCTTACCAAAGGATTAATTAGGGGAGAAGAAACTAACATTTATTCTGTTTCCAATTTGACAGGCCTTTTATTATTGCATGATTGCATTTAATCCTCTGCATCAACCTGCAGGGTAGACATTACTGTGGGCATTTTACAATACAGGATCTGAGGGTCCTTTAAATAAAGCAGCTTGCCCAGGGCTAGCTAGTTGGTGAGGTACCAAGGTGAGTTTTGAACCTAAGCTTCCTGTGTCCTGTGTCCCTGTTCTTTCTCTTTCTTCCTCACTGTGTGTACAGCAAGCCTGTTTTTTTTCTTGAGTATTAATTAAAAGTATGAACACACTTTTAGCCAACTAAACTGCAGTTTCCTGTTTAAAAATTCTCTGTCATGAAGACTCAGTATGTTAGACTTTAAGTGACAAAACTACCTGAGAGAACAACTTGAGAGAGAACGAAGAGCCATTTAACCTATGGTTTTGAAGGTTTCAGTCCATCATGGTGAGGAGATTGAAGCAAAGCAGTTTACCTCATGGCAGACAGAGGTAGAGAAAGACTAGAAAGGCCTGGAGATAAGATACATTTAAGGACTTGCCCCTGTGATCTACTTCCAATCTCCACAAATATGTCCTCATTTGAAGACCAAGACTACATAACACAAGTCTGGGAGAGTCAGTTTATATCCCAACTGTACCACTTAGAGAGTGCACCCAAATGCAGTGTCAATCAAGTGACTTTTGTAGACTAGAAACAGAAAATCACAAAGATGATCAGAAAGGGGGTAGGGGCTAAGCTATTTTAACAAGGTATACTGAGCTAGAGGTCTTCCCATTTCTTCTCTAAAGTTGTGTAATTCCATTAGGCACCCTGTTCCTTCCAAGTTTCTGGTCTGTCACCCTGAGTTTGCTCATAGGTATCTTTTAGGTTGTTTGGTAACCTCAAGAGTTCAGAGCACAGCATCTTAATAAAATTGACAAAGATAGGGTGAAGCATGGCTCCTTTCTCACACCTGTTAGGTTTTAGAATATGACCAGGACTCAGTGGACCTTAGCTGAAATGCTCAACAGTGGGGAGATGGAGCCTGAACAGACCACCTTCAGTAGATAGAGGCCCCAGTGGAGGGATGGGGTCACTTCGCCTTTAAAATTTTTGACCTAGAATTGTTCCTGTCTAAAAGAAATTCAGGGACAAAAATGGAACAGAGACTGAAGGAAAGGCCATCCAGTGATTGGCCCAACTTGGTATCCATCCTATGCACAGGCACCAAACCCTGACATTATTACTGATGCCATGTTGTACTTGCAGACAGGAGCCTAGCATGGCTGGCCTCTGAGAGGCTTTACCAGCTGCTGACTGAGACAGATGTCGATGCTTAGAGCCAACCATTAGACTGAGGTCAGGGACCCCTACAGAAAAGTTAGGGGAAAGATGGAAGAAGATGAAGGGGAAGGCAATCCTATGGGAAGAACAACAGTATCAACCAGCCTGGACCCCTCAGAGCTCTCAGAGACTAAGCAACCAACCAAAGAGCATACAAGGCTAGTCCGTGGCCCCTGGCACATATGTAGCAGAGGAGTGCCTTGTCTGGCCTCAGTGGAAGAAGATGTGCCTAATTCTGTAGAGACTTGATGTCAAGGGAAGGGGGATGCTAGGGGAGAGGGTGTGAGGTGGGGGTGGGAGGGTGGGTGGGAGAGCACCTTCTCAGAGGCAAAGGGGAGGGGGAATAGGGTGAAGAACGTTGGGTGGTGGGACCAGGAAGAAGCTCAACATTTATAATAAGGGTCTCAGTGGACCCTCCTTTATATCTCATCGCCAGGAATGTGTCATATGCCACTACCAAAATCAAATATTGGCAGTGGCAATGGCTAAGCTAAGATTTCCTCCCTTGAGCTGGAGATGGTACATCTTGAAACCAAAGCCAGCTTTGTGGCAGCAAGTGGCAACCGAAGTCTTAGACACAGCTTTCGAGAGATTTTGAAGGTATTTTTATAGTTTCTGCCTCCCCCCACCCCCCGTGGATATAAAGGTGTAAACTGAACAGCACGGCGTGGTGTTTTGATACAGATGTGATTTGTATGATGATCAAATCCAACAATTTGAATGCCCACCTCCATAAATATTTATTACTTTTCTGTGGTGAAACACTGAGAATTCTCTCTTCTAGCAATACTGAAGTGCTTGTTCCACTATGTTAATTATAGGCATCCCGCTGTGCAGCACAGCACCAGAACTTATTCCTCCCACCAAGCTTTAACTTTGTACCCAAACATTCTGAGCTCTCCTTTTTGTAGTTAATTACATCTATATTCTGAGCTTCTCAGTAGCATCAAAGATTCTACTTCTTTTCTAGAAAGTTTTATTTTTGTGTTACCACTTCCTACAAATGAATTTGTCATTTTTTTTTCAGTGCGGTCTGCCAAAGCCTTCCCAATTTGATTAGCTTTGTCTTTTAGGATCCTGAATTCTCATTCTTTGTCACACTGTTTAACTAATTCTTCTTCACTAAACTTTCTTGGTGCATCTTCTTCCAAAAATGTGGGGATATCAGGTGTGATGGAATGTGAGGCAGGGCTCAGTGGCCTCTGCCTAAAAAAGGTTTGCATATTGGTTTTGCTCTTAAAAAGAATACTGTTCTCTTGGGGATCATGAAGAAGCAAAGGAAGATTGAGGAGGAAGAGGAGGAGGAAGAGGAGTAAAAACAGGAGGAGAAAGAGGAGGAGGAAGAAAAGCAACAGCAGTCACCACTTTTAAGCCTACTTTTCTATCTCTGTTAACTACCTTAATTATCTCTTCTTTCCATAAGTCATTTAACTTTTACTGTTGCAATAAAACACAAAACCAATGAAAAAAAGGGCTATTTACCAAATGTCAACTAAACAATATGTTTATTGGAAGTAAAATTTAGTTGCTCTTTTTTTTCTTGAGCTGGCTTAGAAATTGAAATAAAATACACAATTCAATTCAACAACTGTTTGTCAGAGCCTATGGGAGCCATAGTGTAATGGACAAGATGTACTCTGGAAAATGTTACATGTTTGGTGGAGAAGAGGAGTAAAGAATGAATATGTAACACACATCTATAATAAACTATCACATGAAATATGCCAAAGTAATTATTACAATCATTACAATCACAGTGATTAATACTTTGAGAACAGATTGTGTTCTAGATTAGTTTTTATTGAGCTTTATATCTAATTTAATTTAGTTCTCAGAAAAACCCTCCATAAAACAAATTGTTTTCCTGTGAGCCCCATTTGGCAGAAGGAAAGCTGGATGGAAGAGAGAGGGCTAAGAATATCAGGGGCAAGAAGACTGGTGTGCAGAGAGTTTTGTCTGAGGAGGAGGGACAACATCACGGGGAATATAGAAGAGGTGACCTTCTAATAGGGTTGAGGGGAAAGGCCAAGAAACAGTTTCATGGTGGGAACAATGACCCCTAAAAAACCCTACATTGTCTTGTGTGGGTAAAGCACTGTGGAAACTTGTCCATTGTCTGGACTCTGTGTGATGAGCTAAAAAGATCTCTGTCCTTCCATGGAAAGCCAACCCTTCACTTGCCCACAGGTCCTATTTTAAAACTCTTGTAATAAATTGGGAATTCATATGTAAAATACAATATTAAGAATGATTTGGGGAACAGGGAAAAATTATAAGAGCTAAGGTTAAGAAGTGAAGAATTGGTGCTGAAAAAGCACAATCCACAAAAAGAACAAAATTAACAAGCAGGGATCATCAACACTTATCCTGTGAAAGACTTTGGAATCAACAGCAAGCTGCAGGCTGGGATACAGTGCGAGTCACATATCTAGCAAAGAACGTGTATCTAGAATATAATTAAAGTCTTAGAAACTTAGAAGTAAATAATATATGACCCAATGCAACTGAAAAATGGAGAAACAAAAACAAAAACAAGCCTTTCACTAAAGAAGTTACAGAGATTATAAACAAGTGTGAGAAAACGTGGCACACCCATGTGCTACTGGTACAAATGTAAATTAAAATGAAAGAGAGATGCCACTATACATCTCAAAACAGTTATTTTAAGAAGGGATGATAACACCAGGAGGTGCATAGACACTGAACCACTCACACTTTTTGGTGGAGGTGCCATAAGGAATAGCCAATAAGGTCAATTTAACTAAATGTGTGCTCATCATTCACCATAGCATTAGCTTCGTTACATATCTATCCCATGGAAACAGAAAAGCCAATGGTCATTTCAGCTTTCTTCATAATGAACACAACCTGAAAGCTAACTGAACAATCTGTTTGTGCTCCATCAGATCACGGTGCTCTATTTAGCAGGGAGAAGCAATGACTCATTGATAATCGTGATTCTGACTATCTCCAGGGAACTACTGTGAGTTTTTAAAAAGGACTTATCAGAACTCTATTTTGTGACTCCATTCTTATAAGCATCATTGTATGACAAAATTATAGAAGTGATGAATGGATAAATAAGGAGCTGACAAGAGGGATGGTCAGAAAGAAGAGGGTGCTATGAAATGGTAGTATGAGGGATTCCAGTAATGAAAACTTCCTACATCTTGACTGTGACAGTAATTATATGAACCTATACACATGGTAAAGTTACACAGAACTCAATAACACAGTGGCTGAAGAAACCTGGCTAAGGTAGGAGGGTTGGATCAATGTTAGTTTCCTGCTTATGATCTCACACTATTGTTATGCAAAACAACTCAGTGGACAGTATACAGTATCTCGTGCTATATATTTTTTAAATTTTGTGTGAATCTTCAATTATCCAAACATTTTGAAAAGTTTTTTTTAAAAGTACAAGGGAATAAAGATGGAGATTCCAGAGAGAGATGGGCAGTGCAATTTGAATGCATTTGATTCTGAGAAGCTAGAATAGTCTAGTAGAGTATTTCTGGGATGTAAGAGGAGATGCTGAGATGAGGACTATTGAAGAATCAGAAAGCTACTCCCATAGAAATGGTTAGGTAAGTCTTTTGTAAGCTTGCCCAGGGAGGATAAGGCCATTCCATTCAGCAATATGTATGTGTCATATCATTGACTGATGGGATAGCAGGGGATGTTAGATCTCATTAGCATGGTTTGCATTCTATCTTCATAACAACTCTTTGATGTCATTGCTGTTATTGAATATGTTTTATGGGTAAGGAAATAAATACAAGAAATGTTAAATAAGTTTGCTACACAGCTGGCAATCAGAGGAGTTGGCCTAGGTTCTCCAGATGTTACCTTCCCTCCAGCACTAGAGGAGCCAGGATGAGAGCACGAGGTGTGTGCTTCAATTCATTCCTTTAAGATTTTTGAAGGTAAAGAGAAATTCATGAAAGTGAGAGAAGTTACTCCCAAAGTAGGTCCAATTTCTGTATTTTTTTGTGAGATTTAATGACATTTAATTTTTGTCTGTTAACCCAAGGTTTACAATTCCTACTAGTAACTTGTTTTTGAGAAGAAAGCATAGAGTCCATGGTCACAGTGTAGGAAAGAGGGAGTTGTTTCTCATAAGTACGCTGCTCAGATAATTGATGGTTGAGGCCAGTCTATGATCCATCATTTGTAGAATTAATAGCAAAGGGGGGGTGGTTAGACTTGCTTGGGGTTGGAATCTAGAAGGCATGTTACAAGGGTGCCATATTGGAGGATCTAGAAAGAGAGAAATATGTGGAGCAAATGCAGGTCAGCTTTGAGTAAATGACATGACATGATTCTGTAGCTAAGCTTTCAGTGACCTCTCATCCTGTGAGGTTTAGGGCTGGCTGTCATTTATAATTTATCAGTTCATCAGTAATTTCTATAAAATGTAATCCTCCTGGAAGACATCACTGATTATTATTGTGTACAGGGAGATGCCGGAAGGACTGCTTTACTCTGCTTAGGCTATGAGATGGCTAGGTCTTTTTTGTTTTTTGATTTTGGGGTTTTTTTTTTTTTTTTTTTTTTTTTTT
>BDUI01000001.1:3368971-3380375 GCA_002335545.1 Apodemus speciosus | reverse complement strand
GGCTGTCCTGGAACTCACTCTGTAGACCAGGCTGGCTTCGAACTCAGAAATCCACCTGCCTCTGCCTCCCAAGTGCTGGGATTAAAGGTGTGTGCCACTACTGCCTGGCTATAGTTTTAATTGTCAACGTGACACAGTCTAGAATCACCTGAGAAGAGTCTCAATGAGGGATTGTCTGGATCAGGTTGACCTGTGGGCCTGGGTCTCTGGTGTCATCTTTATTCCTTAACTGATAACGTTAAGGACCTGTGTAGTATGGGCAGTACCAATACCCAGGAAGGAGATTCTGAAACTAAATGGAAGAAACAAAAGTCGAAAGAGGGACACAGAAAGCTATTCTTCATGTAATATCAACTAATAAATATAAAATAAGATGGCAAAGGCCATTAGTGGACACTAAAGTCACCTCATGAATTCGAATTGTTCTCATACAATCCAAGTTTCACACCTTGGCTGATTTAGATTATTACAGGGAAATACGTACCTCCAAAATGGAAAGATCTTGAGAATAATGCACTGCTCAACTCAGTGTCATCAAGAGTGGAATAGATTGATGTTACCTACTTCTTAACGTGTTCTAGGAAGAAGAGAACAATGCCATCTCCCTAGTGCTCTTGACTAAAATGTCAAACTAGAATCTAATCATAAGTAAATAATCTGATGAACTCAAAATGTCAGACATTTTATAAGTGGCTGGCATCCTTATGAAAGTCAATGACATGAAATATGTCAAGCAAAAAGCAATGATATTGTGTAAGCTGTAGAGGAACCAGGAGGAGAGAGAAGGAGGAAAAGGAGGAATGGAGAGGGGACGGGAAGGGGAGAGGGAGGGAGAGAATATCCGAATGTATACTGTGGACCTTAACTGGACCCCAGATTCTTCTTTTACCTCCACATAGAAGACAGCCTAGAAATGGAAGACAAGTTATTCCTTGAATGTCTAAAAGATGTTATTAAGCTAATTGATTTTTTCTTAGCTGGATATTGTATTGCAATGATGTAAGAGAATCTCTTGCATGTAGAAGACACACCCTGAAGTATTTAGTGGGACAGGGTCATCATCTCTACAGTGTACCTCAACATAATGACATTTCTGTGGGTTTACAATCTGGTGGAGTTGCTAACCATCTTTAACTTGTTTACTTCTTTAGACTTTCCTCATTCCTGAAATTTCAGCAGTTTATTTAAAAATCTCTCTACAGCAGTCCAAGTTTTATCTCTCACATTTAACTGCCTCTTGATTACTTTTTACAAACCTCATGCTTCCTCCACAATGAGGAACAAAGGCCTGAACTTGTACTAACCTCTGGTGTCCATCGGTAGTCCTTATCGGCCACAACATGCCAGCTCCCTACCTCCATAATTCTTTTGATTTTAGAGCCAAGTGTAGACCCTGAAAAAAGCTGAAGGGACAAGTATCAGAGCTCACATTAGGCGTCTTTTCTTTCACCGCTGTGCGTATTTGCATTGGCATTCTGATATTCAATACTATCTTTCAAAACCACAGTACCAGGTGAAACCGTGAAATATTAATGTTTTTCTATTTAAAATTGTCAAAATGGATTGTGGTAGTTAATATTCTTTATTAGCTTGACTAGATTTAGAATCGCCATGGAAACACAGTTCTATAGCGTATTTTGAGGCTATTTACATGATGTTTAACTGATGAAGAATGATGAACCACCCTCCTAAAAGTGAGTGGCACCACTGATAGACCAGGGTCCTGGATTGTGCAAAAGAAAGTGAGCTGAGCACCTGCGTTCATCTCTCTGCTTCCTGATTCCAGACACACTGTGACCAGCTGACTCCTAATCTGGCTGCCACACCTTCCCGCCACAATGGACTGCATCTCCCCAGATTATGTTTCAAAATAAACCGTGGTTATGGCAAGAAAAGTAATTAATACATGAGTATGGATATTGCCCTTATTTCTGAATGTTTGATACCACACATGCTTGCCTTGGGAGTATAGAGATCACCAGTCAAGAGGCAGACCCGAAGGCAGTCCTGTACAGTGAAATCTGATATGCTAGGGTTGTCTGTGCACATTGTTAGTTTGTTCTATTGAGAGCGATGCTACTCTGTGGGTGGAGGAGCTGATTACAGGGTGCTGACTACCATCCTGAGTATTGGTCCAGTTGTTGGCTTTCCTGGACTTCATCGTTGCCAATAGAGCAACAGCTTCAAAGAGAGTATCTATAGCTGACCCTCGCTAACTCCCATAAAGCACCCCCGGACCCCTTTATCCCTGCCACACTTGGACCTTCCTTAGTAAGTTTCACCAGAGGCAGCCCCACATCTTTTGGGATCAAAATTTTATTAACACCTAAACTCCTTGTTCCTATTCCACAGTCAGTTAAACAGAGACTTTCTTAAGCATCACAAAGGCTAAACTCATTGGACTGTTTTGCAGCTGAAGTGAAAATATTTCTGTTCAAGTCTCCGAGAGAGTGTGGTTCTCTATGGTTTCACCCATCCACTATTTACACACAGCAGCTGCGGAGGTTTTAGCTACCGAGGGGTTTGATTGCTTTTGAGATTCAGAAGAAAAGTAACCACAGCTGCCCTGAGAGGAGCAGAATGGCTCTCTTTGTAGTTTCTCTTGCTTTGTGGGATGCATGTCATACTGGCGGTAGCCCGCCAACAGCATGTTCACCTGAAAGGGTTCCTTTTACAAACAAGAAAGGCGGCTTGAGTGCTATACATCATTTCCCAAGCTAATAAGATAATCCACTTTTCATTTCAAAGCCTGAGCTCTAATCTGAAAACAAGTCTCCTTCTCTGCTCTTTGCAGCAGTCCTTGGATAAAGATTCTGTTATCATAATCCTATTAAAATGTGCTCCCTTTTGTGGCATGCCTCCATAATAGTATTTATCCCTCTAAGCACTTAGGGAGAGGAATGATAAAAGCCAAATCTATTCAGAATTTCAGGAAAAAAATTGTCATAGAAATTGAGCAGGTATGATAAGAGCCTTGGAATGAATAGCAGCTAATATGCCTAGCAGGGAAGAATAATCATTAATTTGAGAATTAGGTTTTTATTTAGGCTATGATTGGAAGAGATGATGATTTTTCCACTGAAATATCCTGTACCGATCACACAGATCCAGATTAGAAATGTTGGCTAACCCAAGTGTTGCAGCGACTACTGTACCAACCTGGAGTAACTCATGATATGCTTAAGCTGAGCTGTAAACACTGAGTTCCCTTTAGCGAAAACACCAGTTGTCTTTCGGTTTTTAATTAGTATAGATATTATTCATTCCTCATTTCATTGTAGAGGAATGTGTAAAATTTTTTAAGAGTTGGGAAATCCTTGCCTTCAATGAGGAACTTCTCTTTCCCCACCCTTCTTTCCTTCCTTCCTTCCTTCCTTCCTTCCTTCCTTCCTTCCCTCCCTTCTTTCTTCTTTCTCCTCTCTCTTAATTTCCTCCATTCTTAACTCCTTCTCTCCTCTCCTCCATCCCATTGGTAGCAAAGCTAAGTTCCATATTCCTGACATAGCCACCCTGCACTGATCCAATTTCATTTATGTAAAGGTTGCATTAAAATAATTTTCCATTGGGTTTTCTCCGAAAGTTTGTTCCAAGTCCAAGTACATTAGCAACCTTCCCTAAATCTTACCTTAACTATGGTATTAGTCTCTTCATTTATTTTTATTGCAGCAACCAGGCTACTGTGAGTTAATGTTATATTTGATGTGTGTTTCATTTTCATTATTGAGAAATAATCTATTTTCACTCACGAATGTTCTAAAAGTTACTTGAAGTTAATCTAAACCTGATGTTTCATCATGAGTTCAGAAATGAAGAAAGAGGATGGGAGGCGTTTAGTGATAAGAGTTCATGCAAAGTCCATGGCTCCGATGCCCAGCTCTGCAGAAAACTCACAAGGATACAAAATGAAAGTGCGGGTTGATATCAGGACAAAAGAAAATACTGTGCAGACAATTTCCTCCACGCCAAAGGTGTCTGGCATGCTCTTCCTTCAGGTTCACAGGTGTCATATCTCTGGCCTCTTTTTTTTTAACCCCATGCTTTCAGCTATTCTGTTAAGCCTTCGCAATGGACCAGATTCAGAACCGAACCAACCTTCTCCTCAGTCCAGTGGACTCTGATCAGCAAGCCATGAAGGTCTCTATCTTATTTGGTTAATGGATTTTCCTCTTAGTCCTTGTGAACATGCTCATTCTTTCTCCCCAAGTCCTCCTCTCCTTAAATCAGATTAATATGGTAAAATGTAATTATTTATGAAACATGCCATTTTAGTTTGAGTTAAAATTGGTAATTGCTCTGATTTGACCCTCATATTCTTGTCCCTTTCCTTCAGTTCATTTAAATAAGTATCTAGAGTTTAGCTCCACCATGCATTGCTTAGCCTTGCCCACTTAGGGATTCTTTCCTTCCATTTCTCCACACCCAGGGTCTAGCTATCTGCCTTCCTTATATTCATTCTAAGGTATTAGAAAGTCTTTTTTAATTTGTTTATTAATTATTTTCAAACAGTCCATATTTTATTCCCCACCCTGCCAACCCTTGCCCACCCTCCGACTGTTCCACATCCCATACCTCCTCCCCTCTGCCCTCCCACCCCCATCTCCATGTGGATGTCCCTACTCCCAACCCCACCTGACCTCTAAACTCCCTGGAACCTCCAGTCTCTTGAAGGTTAGGTGCATCATCTCTGAATGAACACAGACCCAGCATTCCTCTACTGTATGTGTGCTAGGGGTCTCATATCAGCTGATGTATGGTGCCTGTTTGGTGGCCCAGCGTTTGAGAGATCACGGGAGTCCAGATTAATTGAGACTGCTGGTCCTCCTACAGGGTTGCCCTCACCTTCATTCAGCCTTCCCTAATTCAACAGCAGGGGTCAGCTCCTTCTGTCCATTGTTTGGTTGCAAATATCTGCATCTGACTCTTTCAGTCACTTCTTGGGTCTTCCGGAGTATAGTCATGCTAGGTCCCTTTTCCTGAGCTCTCCATAGCCTCAGTAATAGTGTCAGGCCTTGGAACCTCCCCTTGTGCTGGATCCCACTTTGAGCCTGTTGGTGGACCTTCTTTTCCTTGGACTCCTCTCTATTTCCATCCCTGTCAGAGAGGCACAATTATGAGTCAGAGTTGTGACTGTGGGATGGCCCCTTCTCCCTCATTTGATGCCCTGTCTTCCTGCTGGAGGTAGACTCTATAAGTTCCCTCTCACTACTGTCAGGCATTTCATCTAAGGTCCCCCCTTTTAGTCCTGTGAGTCTCTCACCTCCCAGGTCATCTCTGGTACATTCTGGAGGGTCCCCTCAATCTCCTATCTCCCTAGGTTGCCTGTTTCCATTCTTTCTGCTGGCTCGCAGGGCTTCAGTCCTTTCCCCTCCCCCAGTGTCAGATCATGTTCCCCTCTGCTCCCTCTCCCCTACCCTGTCTGCTTTCCCTCCCTCCCTTCCTCCCAACTTGTGATTGCTTTCTTCTTCCTCACAATTGGGACTGAGGTGTCCTCACTTGGACAGTTCAGCTTGTTGACCTTTTTGAGTTCTGTGGACTGTATCTTGGTTATTCTGTACTTTTTTGTGGCTAATATCCACTTATTGGTGAGTCCATACCAAGTGCCGTTGGCCCCCATGCTTACCAATTAAACAGCATTCTTTATAGATCCTTTATAAATGTATTTGTCTCATTCTTTATAGATTTCTTTCTAAATATAATAAAATTGGAGATGCTGTGCTGTTAGTTTTTGTCACAAGCCAGAGTCACTTGGAAGAAACCCAAGTTACTTGGAACAAAGTAGAGTCACTTGAGAGGAGAGAACCTCAACTGAGGAAATAGGTTTGGCAGGTAGGCATGTCTGTGTGAACTTGTCTTGACTGGTGATAGATATGGGATAGTTTACACCATTGTGGATGGTCCTAACCCTGGGCAGGGGTTACTGGGGATATATAAGAAAGATAGTAATATGTGATCCTAGAAGATAGCAGGTGAATGGATTTTGTCCATGGTTTCTGCCTCAGCTCCTGCATGACCTCTTGCCCTGACTGCCCTCAGTGATTGTCTGTGGTTGGAGTGTGTAAACCTTTTCTCCCCTAGTTGCCTTTGGACATGGCACTTACCACAATTATTGAAAGTTAATCAATCCAGTTGCCTTCCTTGATATTTCTTCCAAAATGTTTGCCCCTCTCTTCTGTGCTCTTTGTAACCTGTCCTTCCCTTGGTGATACCAAGATCACACTTTACCATGCTGCAGTGCTGCTTAACAACCGAAGGCCCAGCTTGTGTCTGCTTTCTTCTCTCTTGAGTGGTTGATTTCTCAGTAATGTGTCTACTCTGCAATATGGTAGATTCCTATTGAAATGTGTCGTAGTTAATAAATGGAACCAAGACCTGAACACTGAATCCAACAAGTTCTTAATGCACTCACATGACCAGCCTGTAAGTAATAGCATGCTCGTCTCACTTAGCTTATAATTTAGCTCAAGAAGATGAATGAGTTATTAATGTCACACACAGATGAAGTATGGGAAGGGGTCTAGAAGGAATTTTCATGTCACTCATGATATGAAATGAAATAAAAAAGGAAATTTTCAATTTTCAATTGTGAGGTAGTATTGTAGACTCAGAAGCCTTTTGATAATTTAGCAAGAATCACCACTATTGTAATTGACTGTTCGCCCCACCTCTGCTGAAGATGTAGGTTATAGAGAAAGACAAAAGACTGAATCATTAAGACATTTCCAGTTGATGTACCTGCCACAGTCTTGGAGAATCGGAATGCAAATGTTACAGAAATGAACAGACACGGTCTCAGTTTCAGTGGAGTTAACACTCATGAAGAACACAAAAATAATAGAGACAAAGTTTGGGGGTAGTGTTAAGGACTTTTGAATGATGCTCTGATGGTAAAGGTAATTTAGACTGGTGGATTGGGACATTTGAACAAAGATGTGAATGAGAAGGAAGGCATGGGGAAATTCAAGACAAAGGCGACCCAGACCCAAAGCTGAAGGTGAGGTAGAGGACTAGCACTGTGACTTAACAGGCAACAAAGAGGATCCTGGGTTCACAGCATGAATATATGAGAAAGTGGAGGAGACTGAATAGATGGACTACATCTATTGATGGGTGATTGATATAT
Organism: Apodemus speciosus; assembly: GCA_002335545.1. Lineage (NCBI taxonomy): Eukaryota > Metazoa > Chordata > Mammalia > Rodentia > Muridae > Apodemus > Apodemus speciosus. Next base: position 3,373,255 of record BDUI01000001.1, on the reverse strand, counting down.
TTCATGTCCTTCTAGGAAATGTTGGACTTACTGTCACTGTGATAGGGAGTCATTTGAAAGTTTAAAGCTATGGAGTTATTGACTTGTGCTTTTAAAAGATCACTCTGCTTATTACAGTAGAGAAAAAATGAAAGAAGAATTACCAGTTAGGAAGCTGTGACACTACCTCAACATAGTAGCTGTGGAAATGATGAGACCATTTGATCATTTGTACACATATGCAGAGGAAGTGTGATAGATGAGGTTGGGTAGAGAAAAATGAGGAAGATGTGCTGAGTTTAGCAGAATATTAGAGCCATTAACTGAGGTGATGAAGACTGAGTGTGGAGTCAGTGTCAGGTAGAGAGCCAGAAGGTCTGTCACTTGAGATATCTTCTAGACATTCAGGGACCTTGTTCAGCAGGGAGTTGGAATAACAGCCGAAGGCTCAGAGGAGAGGTTAGATCTTGGGATATAGATGCAAGATGGTGATCAGTATGTGGATTGTGCTAAAGCCAGGATCTGTGAGGGGCTGGTCCATGGGTGAAAGGGAAGGGCACATGAGGAAGACAAGTCTACGGGCTTAGCTCCCAGAGGACTGCAGTGCTTAGAACACAGGAAGATGTGGGGCAGCTAGCCAAAGCAAGAGATGAGGCAGACTAGCAAGAGAAGTAGAAGATGAGAAGGAGGTGGAGGGGTGAGCACAGGCAGGACACACACACACACACACACACACACACACACACACACACACAGACAGACAGAGAGAGAGAGAGAGAGAGAGAGAGAGAGAGAGAGAGAGAGAGAGAGCTCCTTTCCTCTGAAGTGACTAGCTATCCCTCTGCTAATAGTAGCTTAAATGGACTGCTTAAGTGTGAGAGTGATGGAGATCATTTTGCTTGTCATTGCAATGTGCTGGGGACTCCTCTAAGACTGGATCTTGTCGTTGAGCTCTATGGACCAGAAAACTGAGACACATTATCAAACATGAGACATGGAGGTGGAAGAAGGTCTGAGTCCCCAAATATGAATGTCACTGAGTTCTATGAATGTGTTAAGTATTGACGACAGCAGGCAGTTCCTGAACCACAGCAACCTCTTGACAACTCAACTCTTGCTCACAAGGCTTTCCCAATATACCTAGGATGTTGCATCTGGCATTTTCAAAAAACAAATAAACAAAAAACCAAAACACTTTGTAGAGGATAACCAATCTGCATAAAGAGGATTTTTAGAGGAAATTAATTTTTAGGTTGCATTAGCAAAAAGAAATTTCATGACCTAAATAGCCTGCAAGGAATCCTAAGAAACTCTGACTGTAATTGCAGCTTTATTTAGTTAGAGATTCTAAATATTGACAAATTGAGATTAAATTTCTCCCATTTCTGCCAGTAATAGGGATACAGAAGATCTGGTTAAAATTAATTACTTGATTTGCATATATTTTGTTACTTGATCCATATAAACGTGACTATAGTCTCACCTTGTAGAAGAAAACATTTTAAAGATGGCAATTGCATCAGAAGATATAAATCCTTAAATGTGTAATAGTTCTTGGTTATTTGGAGCAAATGCAATGCTTCGGCCTCAGGTTTTGAGTGTCTTGTTCTTGTATAAACAGGCTATAAGGAACAAAGAGGAATGTTGGCCTTGCTGTCAGGGGAAGGAAGAGGCTTATTTAGAAAGTATACTCATGTTTGCTTAAATAGAGTCTTCTTAAAAAAAGAAAAGAGTAAAAAGAAAAACTTTTCTATTTTAGAAAAGAAAATTTCTGCAGCAGTAATTGGCATAGCTGCATTGGTTAACAGACTACAGCTCTGATTTCTTGGGGATCTTCATTCCCTATGGTGGAGCTCAGTGTGACTAAGTCATTGGCTCCCTCTGGAGTACTGCTTCATTCCCAGTACGTGCTTCCAATACATTAGAGATGCAGGTTGTATCAATTCTTCATTTTGCTCTTGGTAAAGAATTGATCTGTGCATTGCTTAAATTGCTAAGGTGAATACGATATGAGTATCTTCAGAAGATTGTCACCTTTATTACAAGAAATTTCACCTTCTTGATACTTTCATACACTCACTATTTAGCCTCAGGAATATCTGTGTTAAGTCTGCAAACGTCAAATGATTATGATAATGCTATAAACTCGTTGTATTTTCTTGTTTCTGTTTGTTGTCATTGCTGTTTTGTTTTCAGATATCTGAAACGATTGCAATGCAAAATAGCACTATCCAGCACATAAGAAATGGGTTGGGATTGTGTAGAACTGAGTGTGGTATCAGTTCATGCTGAGTAGATTTTGATCCCAGGACTGTGCAAGATACCACACATATTAACTAATTTAATCCTTTCAATAGTTCTTAGATGTAGGTGTGATTGGTGTTTATTTTACCAATCACAGGAAGTTCCACCTGGGATCACCAGTCTCCAAGACTCAGCTTTGAGCTGTCTGGAGAAACTAGCAGTGAGGCTGGGCCCACTGAGCCTCACAAACAGAACTCACTGAGGTTGATCGAAACTGTATGTGCCCCATTGCCTTACGATTTGTCCTTTTGTAATAAAGGTGACAATCTTCTGCAGATATTCATCATATTCACCTTAGCAATTTAGGCAATGCATAGATCAATTCTTTGCGAAGAGCAAAATGAAGAATTGATACAACCCGCGTCTCTAATATATTGGAAGCACGTACTGGGAACGAAGCAGTACTCCTGAAGGGAGCCACATGACTTAGTCACACATGCAAGTGCAGATGTGGTAGTCTAGCAAACAGATGTGCTGTTCTGTCTACTTTGACTTCATGCATTAGCAATGCCAGGCTATTTATAGCCTTCTGAACAGGAGTATGGAGAGGTGGGAACTGCTGTGAAGACCTCGCTCTACCCTCTACTGAGCTGTCCAACTTAGCAGCTGTAGGATCATTACAGATTGACCTCCTGAAGACTCAAATTTTTTAGCAATAAAATGAGGTAACTGTGTTGTGATGCTTAAGTGAAATAATGGACCAAAGAGGTTGTCGCCATGCCTAGTACATAGAATTGCTCTGTGAAAATAGCTGTTCTGAATCTCCTTGTCATCATTTCAATATACTTGGGCCTTTGTGGCTTTGCATGCGTCTCCTCTGCATCTTCTCCCACTTGGTCTTCTTTCTAGAAACACAGTCCCATAGTTTTGCAGAATGTCATTTTCCTCACATCCAGCCCAGACACAGCTCTCATCCGTGCCTCTTCATCCTTTCTCACTCAAAGCTTCCAAGGCATTACCCAGACTGCCACAGTGCCTGACTGCAGGGAGGGTCTTCCTGTGTAGTGTGGGTTGTGCTGCATAGCTGTCCTGTCTTACTCAGTACTGTATCTCTCCACAGCACAGCTCATGGTAGATAGAATGCTCTGCCATGGTTTCTCAACTGCATTTCTTTTCTGTTCTTCCTTCCTTCTTTGTTTCTTTCTTCCTTTCTTTCTTCTTTCTTTCCTTCTTTTTCTTCCTTCTTTTGTTCCTTTCTTCCTCCTTTCTTTCTTTCTTCTTTTACTAAAACATACAGGATTTTTTTAAAAAAAAATAGACGTAACATACATGTGAGAGTAGTAGATTTTTTTTTCCACTTCTTTTTTATTGGATATATTCTTCATCTACACCCCATTTCCCCTTTCCCGGTTTCCCCTCCCCCCAAATGTTCCACATGTCTTTTTCCCTCCCCCTGCTCCCCCATTCACCCCCTCCCACCTCCCCGCTCCGGCACTCCCCCACACTGCTGCACTGGGCCGCTCCAGAACCTGGGTCCACTCCCTCACTCCCGCTGGACAGCACTTGGCAGGTGGATTGTGTCCCTGGTGCTCCAAGACTCTAGGCCAATATCCACCCATCAGTGAGCGCATGCCCTGGGCACTCCCCTGAGACTGGGTTACCTCACCCAGCATGATGCTCTCCAGCTCCATCCATCTCTCCAAGAATTTCATGAATTCACTGTTTCCAATGGCTGAATAGTACTCCACTGTGTATACACACCACACTTTCTGTATCCACTCTTCCGTTGAGGGACACCTGGGCTCCTTCCAGTCTCTGGCCACTACAAACAAGGCTGCTATGAACATTGTGGAGCATGCATCCTCACTGCACGCTGGGGAATCCCCTGGACACATGCCCAGGAGCTGCACGGCTGGGTCCTCTGGAAGTATCGTGTCCAGTTTTCTGAGGAAACTCCAGACTGATTTCCAGAGTGGCTGTACCAGGTTGCAGTCCTACCAGCAGTGTAGGAGTGTTCCTCTTTCTCCACATCCTCGCCAACATCTGCTGTCTCCTGAGTTT